>CABHPR010141603.1:0-27667 GCA_902168415.1 Peromyscus melanophrys
CATCAAACGCACATAGGAGTCCTTTATTAGGTGTGGCTTTCAAAGGCTGGTCACTGCCCTCATCCGTATACCCTGACCAAATAAACCCTAAGGATGCAAGATGTTGACCCCCGTGGCTGCACCTGTTAAAGAGTCCTTCCAACCTACCCTAACTTGGTTCCCCCCCGGAAAATATACATACCAAGTTTCTTTCTGATAACAGAACGGAGCCCAGACCACTCTCCTCCCCTTCTTACAAAGGGCATTTTCTCTTTGCAGCCTTTGGAAACAGAAAAGGTCTTGATCACCTTGCCTCTAACCCCATGTCTTGCCGAGACTGGGTTCACAGGCCAGCTCAAGGCTGCATTTGTGGACCTCCCGGAACCACAGAGACCAATGCAGAGGGGGATAGGATAAAGACTTTATCTTTCCTGTGAAAGAAATAGATTGGAGAGTCTGATGCTAGATCTTGGGGTGTTGGGGCACAGTGCTGCAGCGGGTGTGTAGGCAGGAGACTGCGTAACAAACATGAAAAGACAGAAGTTAACAGTGTGGAGCGTTCCTGTGTCTTTAGGTTTAAACTTAATAGCTTCAGGTGTGTAGTCAGGAGTAAAGTAGGAAGATGTGCGGGGCAGCTTCCCCAAACCCACATAGCCCTGAATTTAGCAAGGTCTCCAGCAGTTGCAGCGACCCAGCTCAAGGGTCTGGCCTCTGGTGTTCAGCAGGGATATTGGGGGCTTTCTGTGTGAGACCCCTGGCCCATAGAATCAGGTGGCCACAGACAGTATATAGAATCCAGTGACTATGACCCCTGTCTTATACCCACCCCTTTCTGGATGGCCAAGAACCCATGATAGTGGTACAAAGGGGGAGGAGCGGTCTCATACCCAGGCAGAAATAATTGGGCTTTTTTGAGAAGCCCTATAGCCTCGACTCTAGAGCAGCGGTTGTGACATTCAATGATCTGCTCCAGACTGCCGCTAGAGAGCTCGGGTGCGGTTCCTCGCTGTATTATATAGGGAGCAGCTTGGCCTCCTGCGCCCTCTAGTGGACACAGTGTTCTAATTGCTGGGCCTGTCCCCCAGGGTTTGGACTGGGTCTGTAGAGGAAAGGGAGCCTTGCTCAGTGCTTAGCCCACAGGCACCCTCATTTCAGGTCATCAAGACATGCTCCCACCCTTCACATGAACTCACGCTCAAGAGACCAGTGGGCACATATGTACTCCCACAGCGTGGCCTGGATCCCTTCCCACCATCCTCCAAAGACACCCCCCACACACACATACACAGTACCGCCCCCCCCCCCCATCTTCTCATTGCTGTTGAGCCCAGTGTCCTGCCTGGAACCAGAGAGATGGCAGCCTCCTTCTCTAAGTTGTTAGAATTTTCTGGATTTTTTTTTTCACTTCTCAGTACAGCTACAACTTGACTGTATGGACAGGGATACTAGGTCACAGCTTCTCAGGCTCCCAGTCCCAGGGCACCTTGTTCCCCACTCCCACCCCACCCCAGCTACTTGGCAAGACTCTTGTCCCTCATCTTCCTGGCCAGGCATCTTGCTTAACACCTCTAGCTGTCATAACGAAAGGATCTGGCACCATGTGATGGGAGGGTCCCTTTCCGGACAGCCTTCTATAAGTGTGAGGGACCCATCTCTGTATACACCAACAACTTTGTGAGTGAGGGGCTAGGGGCTGGGGCACACATAGTCACTCTGTTTCCGTTTTCCTCCCTTCCCTTACTGAGCCCAAGGGATCCTGGGGATTTGTCCTGATTGTCCCGGATCCAGGCTCACCTGGTCCCTTCCTTGTCTCTTGCCTCCCTCCAGCTGCCACAGTGTCTATTCTCTGGGCTGGGCCAGCCAGAGAGCTCCTGAGGGTGGGGCCTGAGAGCACACAGCAAGTGGGGAAGTTACTGCGCCCATTCACTAAATTGCCTTTATTTTGTAGAATTGCTTTAGGAATGGGCTTAAGTAAATCACTGTTTCCTTGGGGGTGTGAAGAAAATGGGATGCATTCACCTAATGGGGTACTAATGGCCTTTTAGCTAGGGGAGGGGAAAACTAATTAAAAATTATGGTATCTGTTGAAATGGAGCCTGGGATAGGAAGAGAAGGGGAAGCTGGAAGCTGCTACCTCCCTCGGGATCTTCTCCTCTGCAGCCTGGCAGAGGACTCTTGTTGGTCCTATTTCCTGCTAACACTAGCAACAACTACTACCCCCATCATCCCATTGACAACCCTATGAGGTGTGTCTTCTTTTCCCATTTTACAGGTGAACAAACTGAGGATCTCCCAATCTCTAGGCTCTAGAGCCCATGGAAAGCTAAGGACTCCCCAGCTCCTGGTCTCTAGTTTTTAGCAAGTCCTATCTCTGGGCCGATGGAGCTTGGTTCCAGGAGTGGAGATGGAGAGGGACCTGGGAGAAGGAAGCATCCCTGCCTTTCACACCTTGGCAAGCCACTCAGGTTTGTCAGAAGGTGCTGTAGAGAAAAACTAGAGCAGATCTAGTGCCGCGACCCGCGCAGCTGGAGCACGAAATCTGGCGAGGGACTCCGAGGTTAAACAGCACTCTAGACACCCAGTCTCAGTAGTTAGGGAAGCAGCTCTCTTTATTCGTACAAACATGGGCTTATATACCCCTCTAACAGCAGGAGTCAAGGAACTGTTACTCTGTATCCAGAGGCAAGAGGCAAGCCGGACACTTTTCCAAACAGGAAAAGCCACAGGGGAACTGATCCCCAGCACTCTCCGGAACCCAACTGCACATTTTCACACAAACAACTGGGACAGGACAAAAAAAAGGGCATTTAAGATTAAGGCAGCAAACTTATTGCTGCCGACAATCTAGGAGTGACGTGACATACGGCAACCCCACAGACATGAGGTTCGAGCCTCTCTGGGTCTGAGCAGAGTTCTGAGTGAGATGGTTGTTGCTCTTAACTGGCTGGCTGACTGTGGGAGTCCCATAGGCTAGGAATGAACACTAGGCCTGGCTCTGTCAGAGCTGTCCTGGAAAGAACCTCTGTGCTCCAGGCATGGCTGGAAGGTGCATGTGTATGTAGCCAGAGGGCTGGTGGGGACAAGCCACTCCAGGACTGTCTTTGCACAGTGTCTGCTGAGGCACCTGGTGCCTTAACCGCGGAGCTGTGCTAGGGGAGGGATGCAACCGTGTGCCGTCATCCAGGTGGAATCCACTTCCCTAGGGCACTGGGAAAGATTGATAGAGGAAAACACCCATCGCATGCCCAGGAAACAAGGGCAGAGTTGGCTAGGAGTCCAGCCCCCACTCACTCAGTAGTTCTTTCCTTCCAAATGAGTGGCTGGAATTGTACTGTGGAGGGGTGTGTTGTGGGGGGAGGGGGTTGCTTCTGAGGTATGGGCTGGGGCCTGCCTGGCTGCTGATCTCTTACCTCAATCTTCTCCCATCAGTGCTCTATACTTTCTTCCTTTACCTCCTTCCCCATTATTTTTCTGTGTGAATGACTTGATGGTACTAATCGAAAAGAGCCTTGAGTGGTGTTTTGCAAGGAGGAACTAACAGCAAAAGACACACCTAGTAGTTTGGGAGAGGGAGAGAGGGAATATATATAGTTCAGATAGAGGTGAGCACTACCAGCAAGAGCAGGAAGTACTAGGCATGGGCGCAGAGGAGGTGATGGCAGCGGCCCCCGGTCTCTCTGGTCTGTGAAGACTGTCCTCTGTAATCTTAAGGGGTGTTTCACCCTAGGAAGTTGTGAGGTTGGTACAGCTGCCTCTGAGCTGCCCCCCCCCCCCTTCGTTCATAACAGCAGCCAGGGCTTTGTGTCCTGGGATTTAGGACATAGAGTCTTTCCACACAGAGGCTCCAGGACCCTAAAGGGCTCTTGTGGCCTGTGCCTCTTCTTCCTCCTCCTTTCTTTCCCAGCTGTTCCCTCCCCCATCACCCATCTCCCTATTCTCTACAGCCATGGAGAAGCCCTGAGCAGGCCTCACAGCTGTGTGATTTATTGTAGGGGGCTTCAGGGACCATTCCCCTCTGCCTGAGACTGGACTCTGTCTTGAGTCTGTAGATCCCTGAGCCATCTACTGTGAAACCCTGACCTTCTCAGGGTGAGAGGAGAAGAGAGAGAAAGAGTGCTGTTGTATTGTGGCAGATCCTTCTCAGGCACACCCGGTGCCCCCTAGAAGGCTGTCTGGTGAGACCCTAAGGGCTGCTTCTGAGGCACCACCTGGGCTCTGGGGAGAGCAGGTGGCCAGCCACAAGCAAACACTTCTGTTTGCTTTTGCCTCATAGGTAGCTCCGCTAAGCAGAGCAGCCCAGATGCTACTGCAGGTTACCTCTGCACCTGGACAGGTGTGCGCCTGCCTAGTGAGCTGACAGCGTAGTCTCTTCTCTGCAGCAGGAGGTGCCAGTGGCCCTGAGGCCCAGATCTTAGCAGATGGGAGCCCCTTCTTCAAAACTCGGGAGCATCAGACGCCCCTCATTGTGGTCCCAGGCCTTCCCTCTGTGACCTGGGATGCTGGTGTCTGAATTCTTCAGGGCTGTCTGAGGGGCAGTGTGACCCTGGAGAAGGAGACAAGGGATGCTGGTCAGTGTTTATTGAAATTGATTCCACTCCCTCAGACGGTCCTGAACATTTTCACTCTTGAATTCCAGGAAGGAAAAGGGCTGGGGGGGGGGGGGGGGGGACGGACACTTTAACATCTTGAAATTTAAGAAACCTGGAATGCTCTAAGTACCATGCTCTGGTGGGTGAGAGTCAAATTGTGGGGCACACAGTGAGTGGATTTCTTAGACATTTTTGCCAGTGTGACAGGAAGAGATGGGGCCTGATTCTGGGTGACTTGGGGGCTTTGTCTTCTCCGGTCTTCCTTTGCGGCCCTCTACCCTTACTGGGACATCTACTCCATCGGGGAAGTCAGGAATCCATTTCTGCAATCCAAGCAGCAAATGGTTCTAGGAACCACCCTCCTCCCAGGCAAGACGGGCTTAATGTGCTTCGCACCTGCTTTGCCCCCCTGAGTGCTCTGCCTGGCTGTGACTCAGCACAGGTGGTCAGCTGGAGGTCACCTTTGCAGAAGACAGATCCAGCAAGTCCACATCTGCCGAGCCCTGCAAAGTCTAGATTGAGGTTCCCTAGTCGCTCCAGCCTGTATCTACAGTACTAGGTAACAGGTACCCCACCTAGTCTCTGTGGCTTAACATAGGTGCCCTACCTGTGTGGCAGCTAGCATGTCCTCTACATCCAGGAATAGCCTCTTCCATGAGAAGCCACACCCCAGAGCCTGTGCACCTGGCCATATGCACAGAAAGATCCAGAGCTTTGTGGAGCCGGACTTGGAAGGGCCTTGTGTCCCCTTGCCTGTGTTGTGAAGGTCAGAATCACACCACAGAGCCCCATGTCAGTGCAGGGTGGACTGTGGGGGTTCAGAGAGGAGTGAGTGGGGCCCCAGGATGGGGTGTCACTGTACGAATTCTGGGAATGAGAGGGGTCTCCAGACTTGGGACCCTTTTTAGTTTGGTTTCTGTTGTGATAAACACCATGACTAAAAGCAATGTGGTAAGCAATTTTATCTTACAGCTTACAGTCCATCATGAAGGGAAGTCAAGGCAGGAACTAAAGCAGAGACCATGGAAGAATGCTGCTCACTGCCTTGCTTTCCTGTGGCTCTGCCTGCACACACACACACACACACACACACACACACACACACACACACACACACACACACACACCAGGACCATCTCTCCAGAGATGGCACTACCTACAGTGGAATGGACCCTCTCACATCAAGAAAATTCCCTCCCACACTTGTCTACAGGCCAGTCCGATGGTGGCATTTTCTTAGTTGGGGTTTTCTCTTCCCAGATGACTCTAACTTGTGCCAAGTTGATAAGCCAACCAAACAAGCCCTTACCCGGTTCACCAGCCTCTCCAAGTGGGCCCCTCTGTCCATTTTCCTGGGTGGCGCAGCAGGGGCCTATGCTGTGCCCAACCTCTGTGGGTGAGGGAGGAGATAGTGTATTGGAATTGTCTTTTAAAACAACCTTTTAAATGAAACAGACGTAGCATACGGGTAGCCATTTTTAAGAGACTAGTGCAATGGCATTTAGGCTGTCCCAGTTTCCAGTGCCCCCTCGTAGTTCCATCACACCCTCATTATCCCCGAAGGATACCATATATGCATTAAACAGTTGTCCCCATTTGGCTACTTCTATCTCTAGATTTGCTGTTCTGGGCATGTTGTGTAAATGGTACAATGTTTAGGGTAGTCTCTATTAGTGTTTAACCTTCACTGTAGCACGCATCAGTTGTTTGGATACGGCCGGCTTATGTATCCGCTTATGCATCTCTTGATCCGGGGAGGTGTGTATTCTATTGTGAACGTCCTCTGGACCCTCCCTCTGTGTAAGACTTGTTTTCCGTTTTCCCAGGAGTGAAATTGCTTAAGGCTTTGGTGTTTGGTCTTTGAGCAGCTGCTGAGCTGCTCTTCCCCCGGAGGGAGCATCATTTTCAGCAAAGCTTACACTTCACCCACATCCTCTCCGACACTTACTAGTTCCTACTGTTGTTCGGACACTCTAGCCTTCCCATGGGCTCATGGGTATTTCATTGTGCTTTTGCTTTGAGCTTCCCTAAAGATGAGTGATCTAGTCCTAAGACTAGATGAGCCTCTGTTTACACACTCACTGGCTGGTTGTGCATATTATTGGATAAGCGTCTCTCCAGATCCTTTGGCCATTGTTTTTGTTAAATTTTTCTCTGACAGTTTTATACATGTATATAGTGCATTCTGTTTACTAACCCAGCACCCTCTCTTGTCTCTCACCCACCCCTGTCATCACAGCCCTCCACAGGTCCCTTTACCATATTCTTGTTTTGTTTGTTTGTGGTGCACTGACTTTAACCAGGACCTTCGGTGATGCCGTGGGTTTAGAACTATCCATTGGAGTCTGTGGACTTACCACAGGAACTTTCCCTCCCTAAGAATCTTATAGGCTGGGCAGCGGTGGCACACGCCTTTAATCCCAGCACTCAGGAGACAGAGGCAGACGGATCTCTGAGTTTGAGGCCAGCCTGGTCTACAGAGCGAGATCCAGGACAGGCTCCAAAAGCTACAAAAAAAAGCTCTGACCTGCCCCCCCCCCCCCCCCGAAAAAAAAAAAGAGAAGAAGAATCTTACCAGTAGTCAGTAATTCAACAGGGAGGTCTAAGGCCCCTTGTGCTTGCTCCGTGATCGACTGTTGACACGTAGGCTTGTGCAGCTGCCTTATGTTTGCAGTGGCAATGTCATGCCCTAAGAAGAGTATTTTGGGGTCATTGTCCCTATCTTACAGCCCTTACATTCTTTCTGTTCACTCTTCCTCGGTGTTCGCTGAGCCTTAGAGCTCATGGTATAAAAAATACTTTATTCAGGCTTGAACGCTTTGGGCCATTTTTTATTTGTGTGCCTTTGACCTGTCATCTCTGCCAGGCATGGCTGAGAAGCCACTTCATTCAGTAGCATCTCAGTCAGTTCTGAGAATTCTCTTGAGAAGACATTGATGTCCTTGGATGGACATTGAGTCTCCACTGCCCACTGAGTGTCTGGGTTTCTCAGGAGACAGGGACTCTCGCACCACGTTGAGCACAACTGTTCCAGAAACAATGGCATTAAAGCTAGTGCAGGAGAAGCAGATGCCCTGGAACCTCCCTGCGGAAGGGGAGGATGCTGGAAACCAGAGACCTGCCCCACATCCAATAAGAGAACTGGCAGCCTGGGAAGCCAGGGCTGCCCTCTCGCTCTGCCTCTATCTAGACTAAAAATAACTAGGCAGATTGGTCTAAGTTGATTACGGTAATTGCTGCTGTGATGTCATGCTGCCGGCCAGAGCTGTGTGGCAGGGACGGTAGCCTGTGCGGAGGCAGTGGCCTCTCTCCTGCATTCCTGCTCAGGGTTTGCAACCACAAGCTACAGATACCAGTGATGGGCCTTCAGTATGGCCTGCCCTGCCATACCAGGGACCCCAGGATTCCAGTGTGTTTGGCCTTAGGTCCTTGCAAAGCAAGAAACCTCTCCTGTGAGGTCCCTGGCTTTTATCCTCCACTTTCTTCCAGAGCAGAAGCTTGGGACTTCTTTATCTGCCACCCCCTTCCCAAGAAGAGGCCCACTGCTTCTGCTCCAGAGACCGAAGCGGCCTCCTGCTGCTGCACCTCAGTCAGGACACACTGACCTGCCCAACTTTCTAGCTTCCGCCTCACCCAGAGGAGATCCCTGCAGTTTGGGCACATGGAGCCACACGCAGGATTGTCACATGTGGGTACATCTTCCTTAGGAGCTGTGCCTCTGTACAAGTGGTAGATTGCAGGCCTGATACCCACACAGAAGCAGGAATCGCTCTGTATTGACTGCAGCATCCACCCTCTGACATGTTCAGGGACCTTTTGGCCATTAAAGGCTAGGACTCCGCAATATTCAGTCAGTTCTCCTGTGTCTAGTGAGTTGGGCATATGAAAGCCTAACATTGGGTTCTATACCTGTGGGTGCTCCTTCTGTAGAGGAAAGTCTGGTGGGATGGCACCCCTGAGAAAACTCCACCTGGTCTCACATTCCTGAGCCCTCATTTTGTTGGGGGCTCCTGCTGTGACTCCATCTCACTGAAGTACTACAGGAGCTAGTTTATAAGCACCAAAGAAACTTCAAGGGGCATCAGCCTTTTTTAGGAGAACCTGGGAAGACATGGATGAATCTCCACAGTGGCATTTTCAGCCTCCTTCTGCAGGCATATAAATGGATGGCCCCTGGTCCTGGATCTCTATGACCCGGTTTCTCAAAAGCACTATATGAACAGCTGTCACTGAACAAAGGAGCCTGGGCCAGACTGGCTAAGTCCTAAATCACTCTATATGACCTGGGGCCATCCTCTGTCTTGGTTTATTGCTTGGTGAGATGGGAATCCTAATACCATTAGGTGTTTTGATGTGCTTAAAATGGCACTATAGAAATCTCACTGGTGAATATTGAAGGTTGCACAAGGGGTGTTGGGATGGAGTGTTGAAAAGGAGCTTGGGGTGTATGTGGGGTGGCCACTCAGCATGTGGACATGTTCTGAGTCATGCTATTCTGCTGGGTATGTGGGGGACAGCTGCACAGCCCAGAGTCCCCAGGGTCAGAGCTGGTAGTGCCTTGGCCTGGTTGTGCCAGCAGTAGTTAAGACCACAAAGTACTAGGGAGAGCCCTGGAGCCTAAAGGGACCTGGTCTCCCACACACAGCCATCTCTAGACCACTTGGGTGGCCAGGCCTTGCCCTAGGAAAGAAATTAATTGTAAGCTAATTGGCAGTTTCCTTTGTATAGAAGCCGGAAGAAACTGCCAGCAAGACCCACGATTAAGTCAGTAGCAGCTGGGAAATCACATTTGGGTGGGAGCATCCTTCATCTCAGTGAGGCCACTGCAGCTGGTCTGGGTGGGTATGGAAATGCAGGTGGTAGCCGCAGTGCCTACTGGATAAAGCCTGGTGCTCATGTTCCTTAAAGAAGAAGGCTGGGTTTGTGTATAGAGGACAGCTCTGGGGTCTGCTATCCCAGTAACCAATTAATCCCTAACCTCAGCGGTGTAGTAGACCCCTGCCCCACCTGCAGCAGGGAACTCGGACAATGTGAAGCTTCGGAGGGCTGAGCCCTGGGGGAGCAGTACCAACATGCTCAGGAGAGATGATATCCTACAGCACCAGCTCGGGATGGGACATGTGAGGACCATACCTGGGTGTGCAGGGAGAGCAGAGACTCCCAAGCCAGGAGCAGCCTGGTATCATACCAGGTATCTTCTGTCCAGCTGCGACCAGCCACCCTCCTCTGGAAGCCTAGTAAGACAAGTGTTGACAGGAATACTGCACAGTCCTCTGCTGTGTACTGGTGGGGGTTGCAGACTTAGAGGGACAATGTGGGGAGAGCTCTGGGAGCTGTACTGTGTGTGGACTCTGCAGACAGGTCTGGAAGTGATGCTGATGGTTGTAGAGAGGATGGAAATGATGATTATGATTGTGCAGGTGTTTATGGTGCTGATGGTGGGTAATGGAGATAGAGGTGTGAGCATGGAGATGATGGGAATGGCCGCTGTTCTTAGAACTTCACGTCCATCAACTCAGTTTTGCTCCCAACAACCCAGTGAAGAGGAAGGGCTTAATCTCCTGGAGAGCAGAGAGGAAACTAGTAATACACAGAATGTATAGCCAAGACAGTGCCCCAACTCTACCAGACATGGTGCACTTTGTCACCCCAGATTTAGTCCACGGTCTTGCCTGGAATCCACAAGCTGATTCAACCTGTCGTTTCTGACAGGGCTCCTGAGGTCATGATCTCTTAGCCCTGAGAAGCTAGACTTCCTGTTAGTACATGCCACTTGGAGCTCTCTCTTTCCTGAACTTACATCTTCTCTAATCCTCTCCCTGCTCCAGGCCAGGCCACCACTGTCCTGGCTGACTCTCTCCTGTCCCATGCTTCCTAGCAGAGTCCCACCTCCCTGGCCTCTATCTGTGGCCCCAGCCAAGTGATTCAGAAGCAGCAGCTTAGGTCTGGATAGTTATTTTCTTGTTGCTCTAAGTGCCTGGCAAGAAACAACTCTTAACTCCTGAGCCATGTCTCCAACCCCTTGGTTGGATTTTGCAAATGGCATTTGTCCTAGTTAGGGTTATTATTGCTATGATGAAACACTGCTCAAAAATAAGTTGGGGAAGAAGGTTTATTTGGCTGACCCTTCCACATCATAGTCCATCGTTGAAGGAAGTCAGGACAGGAACTCAAACAGGGCGGGAACCTGGTGAAGGTGGGTTATGATGAAGAGGCCATGGAGAGGTGCTGCTTACTGGTTTGCTCCCCATGACTTGCTTTAGCCTGCTTTCTTATAGAACCCAGGACCACCAGCCCAGGGGTGGCACCATGCACAGTGGGCTGGGCCCTCCCCCATCAGTCACTGATTAAGAAAATGCTCTATAGGCTTGCCCTACAGCTGGATCTTTCAGAGGCATTTTCTCAATTGAGATTTCCTCCTCTCAGATGACTCTAGCTTGTTCCAGTTGACATAAAACTAGCCAGCACAGTATCAGAATACCTTTCATTTAAAATTAAGGCTGAATGATGTGTGTGCTGTACATTGTACATCGCACATTCTCTGTACCCATCCATAGGTGCATCCACCTTTGGCTGTTGTGATTAATGCTGCCATGAGATGGATGTGTAACTCTCTGGGATTTAAGTTCTTTGGAATGATACTCAGATGGAATTGCTGGATCCTACGGGGAGTCTATGTTAAGTAGTTTGGGGGACCCTCCTGTGTTTTCTGTAGCACCCACACCATTTCAAATTCTGACCATCAGCATGCACAAGGCTTCTAAGGAGCTCTTGCTATTTGAAAACACTATCCTGAAAGTTATTGGACGTAAACAAAATCAGCAGAACAGCCCGAGCTATAGCCAAGGCCAACATCCACAGCCCTCTCTGATTAGTACTTCAGTGAATCTTGCTTCGCCTTGTAAGTTTCCATAGCTGTGACCAAAACAGTACACAGAAACAACTTAAGAGATAAACATGTTTGGGCCCAGGTTTTGTAAAACCAAAACAGGAGCTATGTTGTTAGGGAGCTACATTGTTATACATTGTTACTAAGTTCCCGTACTTTACTAAAGTGTTTGTTTTCCTAAGCCTGATGGATCCTGCAAACCATGTTTTTCACTCGACACCGAACTTGTAGCCCCCTGATGTATGCCCACCCCCGTTGCCTTGCTACACTCCTAAACCTGTGATAGACGATTGCCCTTTTGCCTTACAAAAAAAATGTGTCTTGGTTCCCCCTCTGCATGATGTTTTCTTGCCCTTACCTACCCCACAGGCAACCTTGAGCCCTGAGTCCCTCGCTCTTGTGTCCAGGTGCTAAGAGCCAATTATCTCTACAGGTGTTTTCTATCAACCCTAACCAGTCCCCATAAAAGGGACCTCAAAAGCTAGTGAGGGGCTCCTCTCTGAAATCCCAACTTTGGGAGAGGCCGCCAGCTGGCCACTTCTAAATACAGTTTGCTTTAGTTAGACAGTCATGGAATTGGTCCCCCCACTCCTCAGGTCTAACAGTTTAAGTCCATCTTGGCTGGAAGGGCATGATGGAGCAGAGCAGTTCACATCCTGGTAAGCAGGAAGCAGAAACAGATTCCTGGCTCTCTCTTTCTCCTGTTAGGCCATCCAGGCCTTCAGCTGTTGGAACTGTGCAGCCCACTTTCAGGGCCGATCCGCTCCTTAGTTGATCCTTTCTGGAGATGCCCCCACTGACACACCCAGAGTGTATGTGTGCTTCACTAAGCTCTGAGGTGCTTGTTAATCCAATCAAGTGGTCAAGTTTAGCCATCACAGATTGAAAGGCATGCATCTTAGCTGTGCAGGGTTAGGAACTAGATTATGCCCACATGACCTGTCTCCTCATCAGGACATAAGATATTTACATTGCCCCCAAATTCCTCATCTGCCACTCCCAGGCTGTCAACCCTATATCCACCTAACAGCCCTAATAATCATGTGAAACCTGTTGAGATCCCAGCCATGTGTGTTCATTCTGCCTGGCTGCCTCAGCCCGACAGGATGTCTGTGAGACCCACCCACATGAACACGTGTAGCAGTGGTCCATCCCTTTTCATTACTGCCCTAGGATTCTATGGCATGGATGTACCAGTTTGCCTTTCTGAATACCCACTGAAGGGCATCTGTGTTTCCAGCTCTTGGTTGCCTTAAGTCATTTTGCCGTGTAGTATTAGGGTGCTTGATGGATGGGTGGTTTAAGTTCTGCTGGATAAATGGAGTGGACTTGCTGGGTCATATTTAAGAGCATATTTCAATAAAGATCAATCGCTTTCCTATACAGTGCCCTCTTTGTTTCTGGGGACTGATGCCTGCCCTGCTTGTCTGGCAGTGTATCTTTGAAACGTCCTCTGGCTCCAGATGGCTTGTTGAGAAGCTTATTGAACTCCTGGATCATGTGTGATCTGGGGCTCATCACACTGGGGTAGCTGAGGACTATTTTGCAACTGGTTTGTACTTTCTCCCTGCTTTTCCTTTTTCTCTCTTTGCTTTAATGTGTAATTTTCAGTCATGTTTGCCTATGTTCGTGTTCTTTGGACTAGAGGTGAGAAATTGTTGCTAAGGTTCGAATTTAAAATTAATCTTGGGGGGGCATGAAGAAGCTGTTTCTCCCACCCCTACTCACACTCTGGTGTCTCCTGCAGCCCCGCTGGGCCTCTACTTCTCAAAGGATACTTACTGGGAGAGGCTGTATGTGGACCAGCCACCTGGCACACCCCTGCTCTATGTCCATGCCCTGCGGGATGCCCCTGAAGAAGTCCCCAGCTTCCGCCTGGGCCAGCATCTCTCTAGCGCCTTCCGCACACGGCTGCATGAGAATGATTGGATCCGCATCCACGAGGACACTGGCCTTCTCTACCTCAACCAGAGCCTGGACCACAGTTCCTGGGAACAGCTCAGCATTCGCAGTAAGGGAATAGCCTGGCACCCCATCCCCACTCCACCTTGGCCTAGCCCTCAAGCTACCCTCGTCTCAGCTGCCAGTCTGTGGCTAGGGATGGCTTCCCAAAGGCTGCTGTGGGCAAGGGTTGTAAGGTGTGGGGCGAAGGCAGCTGCTTTATATCCAGTCTAATGAGGGACCCACATGACTTTGGGAGCACTAATTACTCCTGGGCCTCCTGAGGCTATTGGGAGTTGGGAGGACCATTCGAATGACTTGGCATTCTTTCCATGTGGAGTAGAAGCTATTTGCAGTGGGGTGTTAAGGGTGTTCATGTTGTGAGAGAGATTCTAAGGAGCTGGGAAAACCCCAGGGGTTTAATTTAGTGGGTGACCTGGAACTTGCTGAAGAATACCAGGTCCCAGGAAGCATGCCTCCCCATCTGCAACAGGCTGGCAGAGGTGTCCAGGATGGAAGCAGAGCAGATGGAAACCCAGACAGAACAAAAAACTGAGGCTGGAGCTGCAGTCAGGGCTGCATAGGATGCTAGCCCTGGAGGGGAGAATGGGGGATCTGAGTGGCTTGTGTGGCATGAGGTGTGATGTATGAACTGGGTAGCTCACACCTCCCAGCACTTCCTCTGAAGCATGGCCTCCCTCATCTTTAAGCTCCTGTCCACAAATAAGAGGCAGGGTAGAATACTATGAATACAGAGTGAGCTACATCACCCAGGATGTGTAGGATAACTGACCTGTTTGACAAGCACAGCCAGTATTGTAAGATGGGAGGACACCCTGGATGGGCAGTTCCCTGCCAGCACAATCTATACAACTGCGTCTCAACCTGTAGATCGCAACCAGGATTGTGTAGAGATATTTACATTACGATTCATAACAGTAGCAACACTGCATTAAGTAGCAACAAAACAGTTTTATGGTTGGGGGTCACCACAACATGAGGAACTGTAATAAAGGGTCGCAGCATTAGGAAGGTTGAGAACCACTGGTTTGGGACAGTTCCTGGAGGAAGTGCTCTGAGGTCTGCCTTGGTTTTCATATACCTTAGTTTCCTCTGACTTCCTTCTGAGCCATAGTGGCAAATTAGAGAATGAGAATCCCTTGGTGGAGGCCAGAGTGGAATGTGCCGTGAGCCTGCAATCCCCTGAGGCCCTACGCCAATCATCCTTGACAACTACCTTGTCCAGTCAGGAATGAAGCACTCAGCAATCTGGACAGTTTGTGGGATCGTAATAATGCAGTGTAGGCTAAAAGCAAGCAAGAGAACCCTGGAGCCACTAGCCCAGGTGGAAGGTTGAGACACCGGGAAATGCGTGCCTCAGCCAAGGCCTAGACCTCACTAAACTGGGATGTGGTACCTCAGAGGTAGAGCTTAACTGGAAATTCTTCCTCTAGGTGTTGATGAAGTATGTCCATGGGATGTATCTGTAGAAAAAGTACTCGATGTTAGTGGCCAGGTAGTGCAGCTGGCCAGTACACGCTACAGAAGCCTATGCTGTGAGGTCACTCACCTGAAGGAACCAGGGAACATTAGCCCCAGGGCTTGAGCGCATCTCTCAGGAGGGGCCATTTGAACAGAAACCTGAATGACAAGAGAGGCAGATAAGAGGGCTAGTGATGCTTCAAGCCTCAGCACCCTGCAACAGAGGCGGGGAGGTAGCAGCTGAAGCTTGTGGACCACACGGAACCCTAACATCCCTGCCCCTACCCTCCATCCCTCACCTGACAAGGGGCTGTCTTCTTTTCTCCCTACAGATGGTGGCTTCCCGTTGCTCACCATCTTCCTCCAGGTCTTCCTGGGGTCCTCAACCCAGCGGGAGGGCGAATGTCATTGGCCAGGCTGTGCCCGGGTGTACTTCTCCTTCATCAATGACTCCTTCCCAGCGTGTAGCTCCCTCAAACCTCAGGACCTCTGCATCCGGGAGACGGGCCTGTCCTTCCGCATCAGGGAGAACCGGCCCCCCGGCACCTTCTACCAGTTACACCTGTTGCCTGTGCAGTTCCTGTGCCCCAACATCAGTGTGACCTACAGGCTCCTGGAAGGTGAGTGCCAGCCTTGGGGCTGTTCCTTTGTCCTGCTGCACAGCAGCCGTGGTGCTGTACGCCCTTAGGGTGAGCCACCTGTCATTTTTTTGCCACTGTTGAACGTTCCAGCAATATCTCACGAGTGTCTGTCATGGGCCAAATACTGTTGAAGGAGGCTAGGCTACACCCGGAAACAAACAGGCTGGCATCTTGCCTGTCTGCAGGCTCTAGCCCTCTAGAGGCTAGAGCCCATGCTGTGCCTGGGAGATTGGATGGTTTCTGGAAGGGAGTGAGGAGGAAAGAAAAACAGAGAGGACCGGGAGTGATGAAGACTACTCTTAATTGTGTGATCAGGGCAGGGGCCACTAAACAAGGTGGGTTGGTGCCACATGGACAACTAGGGCACCAGAGGGTGCTAAGGATCTTTTGTGGCTGGAGTTCAGTTAGCCGCGAGAGGAGCAGAGGCCAACAGAGACAGGTTAGTTCTATCAGGGAACATTTCAGGGTTTGTTTCTCTGGAGCATGGGGAGCTATGAAGTGGGGAGGATGAGAAGTCTCCACTTACATTTGAAAGGTTTAGTCTGACTCCTACATTGGTTCAGGGTCAGGGTAGTGTATGGTGGAATATGGAGAGAAGAGGTACCAGGACAGACTCCTGAGTTGGAAGGATGAGCTGGCATGAGGCTGGAATTAGCATGATAATTGGGGAGCTTCCTGGCATGCTCTTACAGAGACCCAGGTGGGTTCTTCCCGACCTAGATATGGGGTGTTGAGCCCAGTTCCAAGGATTCTGCTGGTGTGAGCAAGCTCAGGAGACCTTGCTGGAGAGCTGACCCTTCAGCCAAAGTGGACTTGTACCCTTCGACATCCTGTCTGCTATAGAAGAAATGAAGGCCCCAAGAGACCAATCTCAGGTCACACACCCAGGAGAGACACAGCAGGAATGCAAACCTCACATCCAGGAATATGTGTGTGTTAATGTCCATCACGCCCCAGATGCCCACTATTTGTTTTCAAGTCATGGAACTGTGATGTTGTCTCACGTTGTCTAAAATGAGCAAACACCACATCTGTGATTTTAAAAACAGCTGACATTCTTAAATAACCAGCTAGTACCCGGAGCTAGCTCTCTGCCTATCCTCTGCCCTCCTGGACCCCGCCCCCGAGCCTACCACAGAGGTGGGGGGGCCTCCCTCCCCGGTCATCAGAAGACACCTGATCCTGTGTCAACACTTGCTTGCCCATCTGCATGAGTGAGGGCTCCAGCCACAAAAAAAAAAGGTAGTGAACACACACCTCAAGGAGCCTTACATTCAGAGTAGTGCGTGCCATCCCCACGGAGCTAGAGAGGGACAGACGGCCACTAGGGTGCCAGAGTTCTCGCTGCCGAGTCCTCCTCCGTTGTCATCCGCTCTGGGTAGAACCATAAGGAAGGCAGTTCACACCCCATCCGAGTTCACACCCCATCCCCCGTGGTCATGCGGGATTCCCTTCTGCTTGGTGACAGAGGAGAGTCTGCCCTTCCGTTGCAACCCAGACACCTTGGAGGTGAGCACTCGCTGGGCCCTGGACCGGGAGCTTCAGGAGAAGTATGTGCTGGAGGCCGAGTGCAGAGTGGGCACTGGTGCCAACGAAGAGACGGTGACTGTGTCCCTCCCGGTGACCGTGTACGATGAGGACGACTCAGCACCCACCTTCTCCGGAGGTGTGGACACGGCCAGTGCTGTGGTGGAGTTTAAGCGGAAGGAGGTTTGTCCACAGTTGCGTTTGCTTGTCTGTCTGTCCTATGCCTCCGTTGGTAGTTTGAACCTTGATCTGTTTAGCTGTTCCATCAGCCATCCAGCCATGTGGCTCTCTACTTGTCCCCTTTGTCTTGTCTGTTTGGCTGACTGCCAGCCAGATAGCCAGCAGTAAACTGGACTCTTAACTGTGAAGGCCCCAGGGAGAGCATCAGAGAAAACATTCTGACTTGTCTGTCCTACCTGGCAAGAAGGGGAGGCTGCTCCCTTCTAGCAGCTAGGCAACCTGTCACAAGAGCACCTCTGAGGCAGGAGCCAAGGGGTGATTCTGAGACAATGTCCTTGTGCATGCTGCCCTGACCGGCCTAGGTGGTGTACTGCTGCCACCTGCTGGGCATCATGCCACTCTGCAGCTGCTCCTGGGCGCAGTAGCAAGGGGGAAAGTTGCTTCTCCGGGGGAAACCAGGTGCTGGTTTCCTAGGGAGTGAGAGTAGGTATGGGGATGGGAGAGAGTGTCTGTTGGACAACCTTAGGGTGACTCCAGTGGTCCTGTGGCTTTGCTCACAACTCTTACTGAGGCCCTAGGGACAAAACATTCAGTTCTGACCATCTGCCCCTGGGACTAGTTCTGCTAAACATACTTCGTACATTCTGGGCTGTGCTAGGTCATGTGGTCTTCTGGCTGTACTTGCTCTGACTGGCACTCTCTGCTCCTTCAGGGCACTGTGGTGGCCACTCTGCATGTGTTTGATGCAGATGTGGTGCCAGCATCTGGGGAGCTGGTGAGACGGTACACAAGCACACTACTCTCAGGGGACTCCTGGGCCCAGCAGAACTTCCGGGTGGAGCACTCACCCAACGAGACCTTGGCCCAGGCCAACAACAACTCCGTGCGGGCAACCATGCACGATTACAGTAAGGAGCCAATGGTGTAATGTCTTTCCAGAACTTCAGGACACTCTGTACACATCCCATGAAAACCGCATACACTGTACACACATATCATACACACCAAAACAACAGAGCACACACCTCCAAAGCCACACACAGTCTGTATGTAAACACAGCACATGTTCTGTGTACACAAACACCCTATACACAAACCCATTTATACATGCTACTTCTGCACACACCCACAGTTAAATAAACATGTCACTCGCACATTCCATATCCATATAACACATACATCCACAAAAATATACACTTACTCTGCATACATATCAAAACACAGGACATAATATACCCTATATATAAACACACACCACACACATACCGTGTGTACCTTCTATCTCTGAAACACATGCACACATGCACATGGTATGTGTACACACACACACACACACACACACACACACCCCAGAGATCTAGCTCAGTAGAATGTCCAGCTTATAAATGCCACTGCTGTCGTAAGGCTGCCCACCAGGCCTATTCCCTGGGCACGTAAGTGAAAGTAGCATGTGTGTGCAGGGTTGTATGTTGAAGTGGGAGTGTAGTGTGTGACCACAGGGCATGATCTTTGAAGCACAGTAACTGGGTTTGTCCCATTGTGTCCTCCCCTACAGAGCTGGTTCTCAACCGGAGCCTCCCCATCTCAGAGAGCCGAGTCCTGCAGCTGGTGGTCCTGGTCAATGACTCAGACTTCCAGGGGCCTGGGACAGGTGTCCTCTTCCTCCATTTCAACGTGTCTGTGCTGCCTGTCACCCTGAACCTACCCAGTGCCTACTCGTTCCCAGTGAATAGAGGAGCTCACCTTTATGCCCAGGTGAGCCCATGGCCCACCGAGTGACTTGAGATTAGGGGGTCCTAAGACTGCAGGCAGGACTATGTGTGGATGGCACCTCTTCCCTAGCCCACCAGTGCAGAGTTAGCATAGGTGGAGCCATAGAAGGCTCCAAGGTAGATCCTTGAGCCCATTTGCACCTTTTCACCGGAGAGGGCTCCTATCTCCTTCTTGGCTCCTGGAGCAAGCCCCTCCATTTTTACCATCTCACTTCTAGGTGCCTTTAAAACGTATTTTCACTAATACAAAAGCATAACCCTACATAAGCATACTTGGAAAGATGTTTCTGGTATACTGACCAGTGGGAAAAGTGGTTTGAGAAACTACTGGCCTCTGGTCATGCCATCAGTGCAAAAGCAAATTTTTATTGGGGAGAATTGGAGCATGCATTAGATCAGTACTGCCCTGTGGAGAGAAGGCAAAGGTCACGTCTTCTTTTATAAGTTTATGTGCTAGAGCAATTACAATGAGATGTTTGTATTTGTCTTTGGAAAATTAATAATTGACATGGGAAAGTAAAAGACCAGGGCCACGATTCAGTGGTATAGAGCTTTCCTAGCACATACAAGGTTCTATCCTGAACACCCCTAAAATGAACAAAAACTAAAAGAGTGGAAAATAAGCCATGAATGTTCTTTAAGGAAGATGGGGAAGGAGGTGGGCTTGTCCCTCTCTGCCCATAGCCGCCAGTGACAAGCATTTATGTCCTAGCTTGGTTTTTCTCAAGCACACTCTGGGTTTCTTTGCAGTTCGGGTGTGTATGGCTTAACCAACTGCAGCAGGTTGAGTTGTCTTCAGCGTATGCTTAGGACCATCTCCAGTTGTCCCCCGGTCTTCCAAATTCCTACGGTCAGCTCCAGACTTGCTCTTGTCACCAGCACACAAGGGACTCACCTGTAGATACATCCCTTGGCCCATTCTTCAGGGTGTTAACATCAGGTCAGGGGTGGGGAAGAGAAATCTCAGGGCCTGAGGAGGAGTTAGAGGCATCAGTTGGAGGGAGATCCACCTATGTTTAACAGACTCCGGAGCCTTAGGCATTGTCCTTGTGACTTGACTTACTGTCTCCATCGTTTTTAAAACCCCATTGAGGCCAGGGACCTTGGATGGTTTTAAGGACCGTCTGAGAAGATGGAAGTGAACATTCTTCATAGGGGAAACTGAATCGACCAGGAGGCTGGTTTGTTACGGTGTAAGTGTGGCTTGGAGGGCACCTGATCCTGCTCCTGGCCTTACGACGCTGGTCTGTTGTGGGCCTGTTCTGAACCTGTAGATAGGGCCCCACATCCAGAACCAGTGCTGCATCTCCTAGCAACCATGGCTCACTGGAGTGGCTAAGAGGTAAAGGCTCAGTGGCTGGCTCCAGAGCCAGGCATCCTCAGAAAGGGGTCTCTTTCCAGAATCCCTAAAGAGGCCTCTTCACCTCAAGTGGGACAGGTGACAGCATTACAGTCACGTGACTAGGGAGCAGTGCTCTACCAGTTGGGAGAACGAGACAAAGATCGTGACCCTCTCATCTGATTCCCAGTGGTGTGGGTGTCTAGTGAGTCGGTCGGTGTCCATAAGCAGAAAGCTGGCCGGGTAGGTGGGCCTGTAGCTTCTGAGGATGTAGAATACTGCACATTGAAGAAGGTCACCGTCCAGGCTAAGTTGGGGACCATTCTGGAACTCGGTCTACCCAAGAACCTCTCCCAACTGGCTAAGGGGTACTGGTGCCACCCCCCTCTTCCCCCAGATTGGGAAAGTCTGCGTGGAAAACTGCCAGGAGTTCAGCGGCATCTCCGTCCAGTACAAGCTACAGCCCTCCAGCACCAACTGCAGTGTTCTAGGCGTGGTCACCTCGGCTGAGGATACCTCGGGGACCCTCTTTGTAAATGACACCGAGGCCCTGCAGCGACCTGAATGTGCCGAGCATCAGTACACGGTGATAGCCACTGACAAGCAGACCCGCCAGCAGGCCCAGGCTTCACTGCTCATCACAGTGGAGGGGACATGTGAGTGCTCCATGGAGGGTGGGGCATTGGGGACGATCACAGAGAGCCGGTGTTTGTAGTTTCTCTGAAACTCTGGGGTAACCAGTCATCCTGTGTGTCCTTTGCTGAGCCTGGTCACCCTCACATCCTTCCTGCCCTTATCTACTCCTCAGACCGGAGGATAACAAGTACCTGCCTCTGGCTCTGGCACCCCAGCCCCATTCATCTGACACTTTGTTTACTCCGGAACCCATGGAGCCTCACTACAGAGGCAGTGTGGAACTGCTACACTCTGTCCATGGGGAAGGTCTAGAGACTGGGCCCACATCAGCCCCTGTGACCTTGGCTTGTCTGTCACTCCCAGACGTTGCTGAAGAAGAGGACTGCCCCAAATCCTGTGCAGGCAACAAGAGACGGCCTGACTGTGAGGAGTGTGGTGGCCTAGGCTCTCCCACGGGCAGATGCGAGTGGCGTCAGGGAGACGGCAAAGGTAGGCCTGAGAGCTGGGGGAGGGCGGGAGGGTCGGTACTAGCTGTCACCAGGAGTGAGGATGGCCGCTTGATAAGGGTTCCTACAGGGTCGGCCAGTCCCTGCAATGAACTTGCCCAGCCCTTGTCTTCTGAGCCTTGTCCCTCGTATGAACCAGTGCCAACAGAGAAGGCAGGGAGGGTATGGGGTCACAAAGGCTTTGCCACCTTGAAACTGGAAGTTCCTCAGTTGGATTCACTCTGGGAATAGAAGGGTCTAGATCAAAGCTGGGATATACAGGGGACAGAGTGGTTCTTCCAGAAGGTCCCAACCAGGCGGTGTTACCTGCCTCACCGTGAGTGTGCCTAGCACTATAAGGCTCCCACTGGCGGTACAGCTTTGACAGGTCTCTGCCTTTAAGTGGCCTCCTTAAAGGAAGGCTGTCTGCAGTCCTGGAACTCGCCAGTATTTCAGTCCTTGGGAGACCCCTCTGTGCCATCATCCCTCAGCTGATACCTGACGTGTATGTAGTTCTCACTCTGGGTTCCTCTGTCTCCCTAGAGAGGCGGCAGGGTTAGTCAGGGGACTGTGACAGTTAGACCATGATAGGATATGCCCATGTGGGGTGACAGCCTGCAAATGTGTTCCGTCACAGGAATCACCAGGAACTTCTCTACCTGCTCCCCCAGCATCAGGACCTGCCCCGATGGCCACTGTGATGCTGTGGAGAGCCGGGATATCGACAACATTTGCCCCCAGGACTGTCTCCGTAAGCCTACGCTAGGCCCATGGTGATGCATTTCATCAGTGTACAGGGAAGGACAGAGGCAAGAGAGCCAGCAGCGGAGAGCTTGGAAACTCCAGCCCCCACCCGCACACAGGCTGAAGCCACATTTATCTGTTTGATGCATCAAGCTAGACTGGGGTATAGCACCATGGCTGTGTACCAGCTTAGTTTATATAAGGCCCTGGGCTCATCCTCAGCACCAAAGAACAGAAGTGTGTAATAGTAGGTTCGCTGGGCGGCAGTGGCGCACGCCTTTGATCCCAGCACTCAGGAGGCAGAGCCAGGAGGATCTCTGTGAGTTCGAGGCCAGCCTGGTCTACAGAGCGAGATCCAGGACAGGCACCAAAACTACGCAGAGAAACCTTGTCTTGAACCCCCCCCCAAAAAAAATAGTAGGTTCAACCAGGCAGAGTGTGTCAAACCAGTCCTCCTACCATCTCATTTGAATGATTGCTGCTATCTTCCCCAAGACTGGGCCTCTGTAGCCTGACCTGTCTATCCTTGGCTGACTCATGAGCTGTGATCCACATTCTGCTAGCTCAGGGCCCACCTTCCCTTTGGTCTGTTTCCTACATCTTTACCATTACTGGAGGATAGCCATGGATGATACCTTCTGGGACCTCAACAATGAACTCTAAACAGTCTTGGCTCCCCTACTTCCATAGCCAGTGTAGGGGGACACTGTGTTGAACCCCCTGCCCAGGTGAAGGAGTTTCTGAGCTTTCGCTGGGCCTGAGCTACTGACCCCAAGTTGAGAAAGCTATCACAATCTGGGGACCCTGAAGTGTCAGGCCACACCGGGAGACTGAATAGGCTGCGTATGTCCTCAGGTGGCAGCATTGTTGGAGGACACGAGCCAGGGGAGCGCCGGGGGATTAAAGCTGGCTATGGTACCTGCTACTGCTTACCTGACGAGAAGAAGTGCTTCTGCGAACCAGAGGACAGCCAGGGTAAGGAGTGCCCCACACAGGACTCCCTGGACCTCCCCAAACCCCAAAGAGAGTTTTGAGCAAACGTTTGTGAGGTCCACTAAGGGAAGAGACTGTGGGGAGGCCCTTAGACCCCAGGAGGCTCCCTCCTCCCCTCTGGGCCTCAGTTAACCCTTTGGTGCAACCATGAATAGGGGTCAGAGCCCCTATAGCATCATCTAGCCACAAGATCTCAGTGAAGGATGACCAGAAAAGCAGTTCTTCACAGTGACTTGGTCAGCGTCCTGTACAGGGTCTTGCTTGGCTTCTGGCACTGTGACCTTCTGCTGGTATTTGAGTCACTCTAGGACTCTCTGTCCAGAGCCTTTGATATTTCTTCCTCTCTTCCTACCATCTTGCAATGACATCCAGATGTTTGTGACAGGAAGACGGTACAGCTGGTGTGGCTGGCACACTACCTCTACTGTCTGACCCAGGCAGTGTGCTCTGGCCCCGTGTTTGCCATGAGAGGGTGAACAGTGGTCTGGGATAGCCGGCACGGCAGTACATCTACCACAGCGCAGTCCCCGCCAGGCTGCTGAAACCTGTCCCTGTGCCCTGCCGCAGGCCCACTGTGTGATGAGCTGTGCCGCACAGTGATCACAGCTGCCGTCCTCTTCTCCTTCATCATCTCTGTCCTGCTGTCCACGTTCTGCATCCACCGCTACCACAAGCATGCGCACAAGCCGCCCATTGCTTCCGCGGAAATGACCTTCTGCCGGCCAGCCCAGGGCTTCCCAATCAGCTATTCCTCCTCGGGGACCCGCCGGCCCTCACTGGATTCCATGGAGAACCAGGTGTCTGTGGACTCTTTCAAGATCCCGGTAAGGGGCCCCAAGAGGTAGGTGGACAGTGTTGGAGGATATATGGCCACATGAGCTTTCTTTACTACTTGGGGGTACCCACAAATGGTTGATGTGGTATTGCCTATATCTCCTGCCACATAGGGCTAACAGCAGGGGGATCCCTGCCCTCATACAGTCACCTTCCAGTGGGAAGCTAGGCTGTGAAGGCAGGCTCATCTAGGAAGGAAATGACAGGTACTGATTTAGATGGGCCTGGCTGGGACCTGAGATGTGGGCCGTGAGGTCCCAGGGAGTGTGGGCTTGGTCCTACCTAGCAGGGGAGGTGTGAGCAGAAGCCCCAAGGGATGAGAGCAATGAGTCCTGTGCTCACATAGACAGACAGACACATACACACACAGACACACACAGAGTCAAGTGTTTTATCTCAGAGAAAGAACAGTGGAAGAGGCCATGTTCTGTAGCATTTCAACAGGCCGCTCTATTGAGAAGTGGGGAGGGGGGGGACAGAGAGTGTGGGGATCATAATGAAGTGCTGGTCCAGGTTCCAGGGCAGCAGCAGTGTACAAGGTAAATGCCCAGACACGGATGGAGGAGGCAGTGAGAACACAGAGGAAAGCCCTAGCTACTCTTGAGATGGAGGTACCTTTCCGTGGGTGCTGCTCAGAGCCGTACTACCACCGAAGCCTCCCAGTCCTGATCATGTCTTCTCTGGGCTTGCCCCATGTGGCTTCTGCTGCCTTCACCTGCAGGTAGACCCTGCCCCTTCAGTATCCTGCCCTCATCTATCCAGGATCTGGAAGCCACAAGTGCTCTGGGAGCAGCTAGGGATAGTGCTATGAGATGGAACGTATGAACAGAGTAAGCCACAGGTTTGGGTGGAAGGGGCTGTGATGGGGACACCTGTGGACGCCCCCAGTGGCCATGGGCCCTTGGAAGTTTCTGTTTCAGGTTGTGAAGTGGCCTTAGGTGGCTAGGAGGTCCTGCCTCCCCCAGGGCCTACGTGAGTGACACCCAACCCTCGGTTGGAGCTGAAGAAGCCCTTCCTAGATGGGCCACCGCTGCCTCGCTCTCTTCCTAGTGTGTGGTCCCCGAGCCTGGGGATCTACAGCAGGCTTCTGGAGTAGCCACCAGAGCTCTCCCTAACCCAGACAGCACAGTGAGGCTGCTCCAAGGCCATACTGCTGTTCCTAAGGGTAAAGACATACCACACTCGCACGGCTTCTCCAGAGCTAGCCTAGCACCCTCAAGCTGTAGCCCACCCTCTGCAGACAGAAGCCCCATGACTTAACCACTTAGCCTGTTTTCTGTTTTTACAGTAAGGTGCTGCTGTAAGACCAGCCTTCTGCAGCTCAGGGAATGTGGGGAGCCTTGGAGTCAGTGGGCTAAACACTCAATTGAATTTTCTATCTGATGTAGTAAAACTTAATTCTTGGTGCCAGCGAGTGGGCCAAAACTTAATAACCCTCTGGGGCCAGTGCCAAAGGGGAAAATGCGCCACACACACACATCTTTAGGGTCTTTCAATCATCTCTCTCCCTCCCCCCCCCTCTCCTCTTTATTTCTTTTCTTACCTCTATCTGGATGTATCCCTTTTGTGTATTCTTAATTTTTTTCCCTTACAGCTTATATACCCCAGTAAAATCTTCCAAGCAGTATAAAAATTACAATGTGGTTACATTTTTTAAGTGAATGATTACAATGAATAAAAGTAAAAACAAAAACAAAAAAACCCAGCATGTTTCCCATATCCTTTAAATTGTTTAAGATTTTTTTACCTCAAAGCCTTTAACAAAAACATCTTAACCTAACCTTAAGTCATTATTTACCCTAACCTGAAGTCATAGCTAAAGGTTTGTTTTAGCTATGATGCACACCAAAACCTATGAAGACATCTCCCAACATTAAGATTAAAAGAATTTGAGCTATCCTAGCATCTGGGACTCAGTTGTTTTTCTTAATCATTAAACCTAAGCCACAGTTTATATGGCTCCTCAAGAGAAACTTCTTAGTCTCAGCTGCATGACCCTTCCTTGTTCTTATTTTCTATCCTCTTCAGCCCCTGCTTTATCAGGGGTGGAGCAACACTATATCCTATCTTTACCTATATTTTCCACTAAACTAACTTCTATAATATTCCCTTAGTATATTTATTAAGAACCCTTAATAATCAAAGTTCTATTTAAACTAACACTATTATTGTATAAAATCATTGTTTCAGTTAAGCAGTACAGCTTAAGAGGAAATCATCTTCATAATAATCCACAGGTTAAAATGCCCAGTAGAACAGGATATTTACATGAGAAAATCACACTACATTAAAGACAGTGGGGCTACACACACACACACACACACACACACACACACATACACACACACACCCATTCACACCATACCAGAGAAAAATGGCAACAGCAAACATGTAAAGGCACAGCAGTAGGAAGAGACATTCAGGAGCCCAAGCCCTCAGGGGCCTTGCCTATCACCTGAAGCGGGGATATAGCAAAGTGGGGTGCATGGGACAAGCCATGGGAGGAGCAGCTGCCTCACATTTCAGTGTGGGAGTTTCCCCAGGGGCTCAGTGGTGACTTTCTTTCTCAGGCAGCCACACAGAGAGGTTGCTCTGAATATTTCCACTGTGGGGAGATTCTGGGCTGAGATATGTCCTGAGCCATGGGTGTCTATTCAGTCCTCTAGGGGCCTTGGGTGGGGGGTGTCAGAAAACTTGGGTCTGGGCTGCTGTCCAGTCAGCCACAAGCACCTCTGGACCCAACTGGCTTTGAGGATAAGAACTTAAAGAACTTGAGACTAACTGGTCCTGGAGTATTCAGTGGAGTGGGGACAGGGCGAGTTAAGATACTGAATGTAGGCCCTTCCCCTGGAGACTCACTTACGGCCTCCCTGGTCTGGCCATGGTGTTCTCAGTAGATGAGTTGTGAAGTGATGGATGTGACTCAGGTGATGACCAGCTCTCTGCATGCTGACCCTTGTCCAGGCAGGGTTAGGGGTTAGTGTTTAATGGCCTTGCCTTCTTGCTCAACTTTGCCCAGCACACTTTTCTCCCTTCTCAGCTAATGGTCCCTGTCTTTACCCCAATATAGGAGGATCCAAAGTGGGAATTTCCTCGGAAGAACTTGGTTCTTGGGAAAACCCTGGGAGAAGGAGAGTTTGGAAAGGTAGTCAAGGCGACAGCCTTCCGTCTAAAAGGCCGAGCAGGATACACCACAGTGGCTGTGAAAATGCTGAAAGGTACCTCTCTGGGAGCCTCATCTGTGGGGTGGCTGTGGCCCTCCTTTCTAAGACCCCCTGCAGAGCCTCCATTGCTGTTCTGTGGCAGCTGCAGTCTTGAACACCCCATGGGTACGTAGCCAGTGTTCTAAAGAGGCAAGGTGCGGATAGACCTTGCTCTCGTGGAGGATGCTGTGGTACTGCATCTGCACCATGTCAGGGAAGAGGCCAGCACGGACAACATTTTAAGGCCCTCTGGGATTAAACAGAGTTGCCAGCACCCCAATCTGCCCTATTTATTCTTCTCATTCAGGAGGCCACTGGGGTCTCCGTGAAGAGACCCTCTCTGTAATAACTATTCCCCCATCCCAGCAACCCTATGGGTCTTCTCTGTTCCTGTGACCAGTCATGCCCTGGGTCTGGCTCTCAGTGTGCACAC
>CABHPR010141604.1:4715-24097 GCA_902168415.1 Peromyscus melanophrys
GCTGTTCTGGAATTCACCAAAAGAACCTGATTGAAATGATATCTCCCAATACTTTCATTTGATATTTCACAAACATGTATTTTAACCCTAAGTTCTGCCCTCAGGGTACATATTTCTTAAAGAGATAGCAAAGGAGCATGTTTTGATTGCAAGGGAATATTCTGATGATGTTAGGACAATATAGTTGAAAGAATGAAAAGTAAGTGTAAGAAGCAAGAGACTAAACTTGAAATTGTTATGTAGCCCAGACTTGCCTAGAACTCATGATCCTGCTTTTGCCTCCCAGGGGCTGGCATTATAAGGGTGAGCCACCACACCTAGGTTCTCTTTATGATTTAGCAAAATAGCCACATTGTTATGATGTCTGCTGAGTTCATTATTTCTTTATGCTCTGAGTCATAATTTATTTTCTATAGAAACTCATTTAAAAGATCTTTTAAACCTTCAATGGAAGATCCAGCTCTTGCTAAAAGAGCTTCCTTAGTTGTAATGAAATCCACCCCCAGCTCTTTGATCCATCTGTCTATTTGTTCCAGACTTCTGACTCTAAGAATCCTTAAGTGGTCTTTCCTTTCTCAGATGGCAAACTCTGTCATGCCTCATAATTGAGTGGGCACTCGATAAATGAATGCTATAGTGCTCTGCAAAATAATACACTTCCTATTGGCAGCAAATCCAAGAGAAACTTCCTTAGAAGAAAGGACCGTCAGTTACCACTTAACAAGCCTGAGTTGGCTCCCATAGAAAGAGCAAACAGAACAATAGCAACTTGCTCCCCTACAGCAGCCACATGGCTATCTGGTTGCTGCTTCCAGTCACCTGGCACGCTGCTGGTCCCACAGAAGGAGCTCAACAAGTCCTTGTTGTTAGATTGATTCAGAAAGGCATGCGACTGGTGATATGTAATCCATCACCTGATAGGTGGACGCCAGCTGGGTTTCTCACAGCCTGGCTGTGCCCAGCTTTTGACCTCCTGTGGTCTTTGGCTCCTTTACAGCTGACAAATTTAGCTGAGTGTGAGATGCCAGGCCAAGAGCAGGATGCCCAGAGCAAGGACTGGAAGGCTGTTCGGGAACACTGGTGGGAGATTTGCTTTTGCATGACCCTCATCCTCTCTATGGAGGGTGTCGCCTTCAAACTTTATCCCAAGATGTTCTCTACAACACTCCAGGCCAGAGCTTCAGACTAGACAGGAGTGATTCAGAATTAGAACACACAGCAGACTTAGCAGGGAAGCTAAGGAAGCTGCCAGTGGGCAAACCCCACTTACAGTTACTGCTGTTCTTAAGAAGAGCACCAGTGCTGAAATTCTCATAAACCAACCCAGAGGGCTAATGTGCAGTGTAGACAAAAACCACTGCCTTACCTTTTTTCAAGGTCTGACTTCCCTTTGCCTCCCTTTTCACACCATCACAGCAACAAACATCACTATTAGTGCCAATTGGAACTTTTTATTGATAACGTTGTTTGCTGGTCACTGTTATGAGTACTTGTTTGAATGCAATTGATCATTGTAAGAAGTGGGTATGCTTACTAACCCACTTCCCGGTTGGGGAAAAAAATTGATACAAAAAAAGAGTTTAAATAATTGGGCTAAGTTCTTACAACTAGTAAGCATCAGAGTCAGGCTTTGAACCCCCAAAAGCCTGCCTCTATCCTCCACTCTCATAACCACTGACTTACACTACCTCTCCATATTCATTCAGTGGCAAAGACATTCAAGTACCTAGTGGGTGCTGATCATATTTTTAAATATGCTTATCAGCTCTCATCAACTCTTGATCATAAATCTTTAATGGTATACTAGAAGCTCTGAATAAACTCTCAGAGAAGACACCAATATCTTCGCCAATCCATCTATTTCTCTGATATCTCCTTTTGCCTTAAGTTAATCTATTTTCCAATAATTCCAAACTATCTGCTGTTTGTAAATCGAAGCAGTTTCAAAATCTGAACCTCTCCTTTCATCCCTAGATAAGCTGCGTGTGTTCAGGATTTGAACTCCAGTAAATATACTTCTAAAACAATAAAGATATTTGGATAGCACCATCCCAAAGTGCCAGCTTGGGAGGAAGCACATTTGTTCTTCAAAGAGTACCAGCTGTGATGTCACATAAACTGCACACATAACCAACTAAGAAAACATTAGATATATCATCTCTGCCCACGTACAAATCTCGTAAAAGTTCAAAAATGGAACTATCACGATGAGACTGCGGACATTTCACTTCATCTCCAAATCTCTTCCTTCATATTGTCACAATGGCAAGAGTAGTTCTGACCTGAGCCCATCTAGCACATTAGTTAGAAGTAAACATCTTTCTAACTAAGAGAAAGCCTGGAGCTAAGTTCTTGAGCCTCTCCACAACTCAAGCAGCTTGGGGAATGCGGTTAAGGTTTCAGCCTTGAATGATGCACCTGGGGAATGCCACAGGCTAACTGGTTGAGGCCCTGAACCAATCATGTACTTGGAGGAGAAAGTTCCACAGGTGGGTTCAGGAGTGATTCTCAAATCACATTCCTTGACTAACAGCATCAGTATTCCTGGGAAAAATGTTCAAAACTCCAAAACTTCGGCAGCAATCTGAACCTGTTCAATCACGAACTCTGGGGGTGGAGTCAGGCACCCTATTGAGACTGGCCTTTCAAGTGACTGACAGAAGTCACATAAAAATGTGACACACATTAGTTTAAACCATCAGGCCCTGCCAATGCAGCCTACAGAGAAGGCGAATCCTGTGAGTTTCACTAGCCTCTCACACAATTAAAAGGGGACAGAAGGGAGGCCTGGATGTAAGCATCTCAATACATCAGAGAGGGTCAGCTCTTTTCTGACTTGCTGAGGCCTCAGCCATCAGCAGTACAAATTAGCTGACTGGTTGGAAGATAACTTCTGAGACCTGTACGTGTTCATCTAAGGGCTTTGAAGAGAGGAAGATGCCAGAAGAGCAAGGACTTCGGTGTTTTCTGTGGGCCCTGCCCTGATAGAAGCCTCAGAGAAACTGGACGAATAAATTTACATAGTTTTCACAGAAAAAAAAAAAAACCCTGCTTCTCAAATAAAACCACATTGGAGTCATTCTCTAAAAACAGCTTCTTTCATACATTTTTATATTTTAAAGAATTGATTTTTTGGGGAATTTTATAGATGTATACATTGAAATATGATCATCTCTGCCTCCCAAATCACAGGAATAGGATTACACATACAGATTTTTGCGGCGCTATTAAAGCAGGATTTCTGAGGAAGAGGCCTGGGAGTCTGCGTTGAGAATAACAGTTCTTCCTTCCGTTCTTTAGCACACTCCATCACCCAGCATCTCGAGGTTTTCCTCCTCTGATGTTATTCTGCCCTATCTTACACCACTGTAGAATCATCTTTCGAAAAGAAACTGGATGCCAAGCCCCGATCACATCTACCTCAAGGCCTCCCTGGGCTTCAAAAGCCTGAGGTGAATCACCACGCCCTGCTAAACCAGTCCCTGCTTCTTTCTTCAGCCCTGCTTCCCACCACTAGGCCCTTGGGCCCCAACCTTGAGCCATTCTGAATTCTCTCCACTACCTTGTACTGCTCTTGTGCCTTGGTTTCCTCGACTTTCTAAGCCCTTCCTTACCTCTTCCCAGTGTGGCTGTCAAGTCAATTCCAGGTTACATTGTGTACAAACTCTCCATAGGTTAAGTCAACATAGATCGTTCCCTCATTCAGTGTCAGTGGTTAGCAAGTCTTTTCCCTAACAGGACAAATGAGAAGTATTTTAGGCTTTGTGAGTAACATGGCCTATGATATGTGAGTCTCTATCTCCAAGCCTTTAAAATGTATTGAAAATCCTTCTCATTCATAGACGTCGTCAAAGATGTATGTACAGCTACTCATGCAGTCGATCAGAAACCTGGGCAAATGGCACAGCCACCTCTGGAATGCCTCCTGTTACCAGGAAGACAGAAAGAAAGAGCCTCACACAAGTGATGCCCCATAACTTGCATCCATTAATTTAGTCAAAGTTAGTCTCTTAACCCAACCAACAGTAAAACGGTGGAGGCAGGATGTGACTTACTGGGTGAAAAATGCTGAATATGTCAGCTCAAGGGCAAGCACCTGAGGAAGCCTTTTCTTATAGCCTCATCCTGCAACCAACTCAGTTAGTTTTTCCCTATAATCCCATTCATATATTCACTCACTCATTCATTCATTCTTGCGATGCTTCAGATGGAATGTACAACTTTGTGCATGCTAGGCAGGTAATCCACCACTGAGCAATAGCTGCCTCATCTCTGTGTTTTACAGCATCCCAAACTCTAGACTACAATGCTGTATGTAACATGCTGAAATTTTCAACATGTCTGTCTTACCTGACTAGGTCCCATGGCCTCTTCAGATAAACATGTATCTATGGCGGTTGCCTTGTCTGTCATCACCCTCCCAGCACTGCTCAATGTGTGTTGTTTGGACAAACTCATTCATGTGGTGGACACTGGGAGTAAATATGACTACTGACACAGATACCCAAAGGCTCCTGAATCCCCGTTCATTTGCCCACATTGTCTACTCATGATCAATTTATTCTTTTAGTTATTGGTTACTCTCTCTCTGAATCACATGCATGCCTCCTTGTGACTTCTGTCTGCTAATAATGGATGCCGAAGAGAGGTCACAGAAAATGTTGATTATCGTGTGGGTTGTTTTTGTTTTCAGAACAGGTCAGAAGGTGGGAAGAGAAAAAGGAGTGAGTGCTTTTGGTTCTATTGTTTGAAGTTGCATAGCCAATCGGAGGCAGAGTAAAAATGACAGAACAAAGAGCTACGAGATTGAGTACCGAGCCATAACTAAGCTTACCAACAGTTTATTTATGCTAGACAGCGTAATGCATGTTTGTTGAAGGTAAGTCTTATTGTACCATATCAATGTTTCCCTTGTAGTGTATATTTCTCTCTCAAGGAAAACATTAAAAACAAGCATGTGATGACTCATTAATATTGAGCTTTTTAATATCGACTTCACCTGTGTTCCCACCCATTTCACGGGCTGTAAAGCGACCATGAGCTTTTCAAGTCCCAGGGATGCTGAAGATTCTGAGGGCCTACAGTGAGACCATCCCTCTCTACTTGGTCTGTGAGGTAAATAGTAGCTGTGAGCACCTGCGCTGTGAATGGCATGAATTCTGTTTCCCATGCAACATGTGTGTGGCTGGTGCAGTTTTTACCCATCTCCTACCCACCAATTACACAAACCAGCATTCACATTGAGCTGCTTAGAATGACCCCATCTGTGTATGTGGCCTTATCAATCACAGTGAGGATAAATTATAGGGACCAAAATGTCTCCTGGGCCAGGAAATTCTCAAATATGCATCCCTCCTAGAAGGAAGCCTGCCACTGACAATTGCTTGGGAGAACGAAGGTGAGGAGATTATAAACCCGGAAGAGAGCTAGCTACGACGTGAAATCTGAAATCTGTCAACTTTGCTTCACTCAAGTTCCAGCAACTTATGAAAAGAAGAGCACGCACACTATATTAACAGGTGAAATAGCTCAGTGTACCCCTGTGCGCTGCTTAGGCCAGAGCACAGAAGGCATCTCAACCAAGGGGGTGTGTTCAAGAAAACTGAAGGGCGGGAAGAGCAAATCTTAGACTCAGGTCATGTCTGGCAAAAAAACCCATCCTTTCTGGGCGGGTTGACTTTGCTTACTTCTTTCCCTCCACAAGACTTATAATTGAAAGTTACAAAGTATACCAAGAATAAATCTACCCGGGTCCCCTTCCCCCAACCAAAAAAGGTTAAGCTTTTAATTACAGGCCCTCAAACTATCATTTTGTGCAATTAGCAATTAACTATAATCGTTGATGAGAGAATGCAGAGCTGGGCTGGCAATTTCCCTCCTCCCCATCCCAGACTCGGTTATTTTAGTCTTGTTCTATTACAGAGGAAAAGCCACAACCACGGAGCTCTCTTGTTCTCTCTCTCTCTCTCTCTCTCTCTCTCTCTCTCTCTCTCTCTCTCTCTCTCTCTCTCTCTCTCTCTCTCTCTCTCTCACACACACACACACACACACACACACACAGACTCTTAAAGAGATTTAATTTTTAACAAAATGGCATCTCAGTTTCCCATTGAGACGGGACCCCGAACCCCAAAGCAGAGCAGCGGAGCATTCGCACCCCTCCTCTTCATCACTTTAAGGTTGGAAAGAAGAGTCCCCAGGAAGATGCTACCTACCTACCGACCTCACAATACCAGCCCTTCCTAGGGGCTCAGGAGAGGAAGGTAGAGAGCTCCTTGCCGCCCCCAGACCCCTCAACTGTCAGCCCCATCGTCCCGGAGGTGGTGGCAACAGCAGCAATAGTTGCATCAGCGCTCTCGGCCCCGGCGCCTGGAGGGTACAGTAGCGACTGTAGGGAGCTAGGGAGCGCACAGCTGCTGCGGCCGCAGGTTCCCTGGATCAGGAAATTAGGACAGGCACCCGGGATTGGAGGTGAGGACCGTGCGCGAGCCAACCAGCGGCCGCCCCGGGTCCCCCGTGAGCCCCGGGCCGACGCGCGAAGCAGCCGGGCCCCTGGAGCCGTCCGGATGGCGGCTGCAACAGCCCCAACCACTGCCACTCACGCACGCACGCTGCCACTTGCCCCCGCACCCTCCGCACCGCACGCGGGAGAGCGGCGCGTGCAGGAGCTGCTGGGCTGAGCTCCCCCGCTGGGGTCCCCGCGCGGCACGACCGCGCTCCTGCCGCCACCCGAGTGGGTGCCCCCGACCGTTCGCCTCCGCTGTCCCTGGCGAACCGGCTCCCCGCCCCCTCCTCCCGCGCCGTCCCCTCCCCTCTCCCTCCCCTCCCTCTGCAACGCCTGCATTATTTTCCGCCCGCAGGGTCCGCGCGAACACCGCGGCCTCGGCGGGGGAGGTGACCGGGTGGGTGGCTGGGTGGGTGGCTGGCTGGCGGGGAATAGAGCGTGCAAGTTGCAGAGAAGGGGTGCCTGCTCCTTCCGCGCTCGCCGCGCTCCCGGCTCCTCACTCCTTCCCCCCTCCTCCTCGCCTCCTCCCTCCCTGCCCCCACCTCCTTCCTCCTCTCCGAAGGGCTGGTAACTTGTTGTGCGGAGCGAACGGCGACAACGACGGCGGCGGCGGCGGCACCATCCGGGCGGGCAGCATGGGCACGTCCGCGCGCTGGGCGCTGTGGCTGCTGCTCGCGTTGTGCTGGGCGCCCCGGGACAGCGGCGCCTCTGCAAGCGGTGAGTGGGGACGCGCCCCTCCGCACTCGGCCCGTAACAAGCCGGGGCGCCCGCGATCGCTGCGTTTTGGGGGGCCTTGGGGCTCCTCTTGCCCACCCCCTCCTAGGAGGCGCCTCTCCGCGCTCCTCTCCTGCCTCCCCTCCCCGCCCGGGTGGCGCCTCTGAGCTGTCAGAGCCGAGGCTACTGGGAGCTGGGCCCGGGGGACGGTGGGGTTTAGGGTGTCCTAAAGCGTTCCTTGAACTTGTTGTCATTCCCCTGTGTCCCCTTTCTTCCCAGAACCTCTGTTTTACATGGTTTTCATCCCTCTTGACAAGGGCTTGGGGATGTGGGCTTTGGAGCCCCTGAACAATGGTTCTGCCTCCTCTGCCAGGCGGGCTGTTAGGACCGTGGCAGAGCACCGGGCCTGGAAGCCCGGGTGCACCCCTCAGACTTGAGCAGGGTTGAGAGCGCACAGTGGGTGAAGGTGGGCGTCTCCGAGGACACCGGGCGCCAGGTGCCGGCCGGACAGGGAGTCCTCGCGCAGCCGTGAGCAGGCGCACGTTCGGTGGGCGGCAGCCTGGAGGCCGAGCCATGACAAGTGCGCAGCCTGCGCACCGGGACTGCGACTCCCCAGGCGCCCGGCTGTCTCTCCGGCCCCAAGTGTGGCTTTCAACTAGACTGTCCTCCGAGTGCTTTTCTCCCTTCCCCCGGGATTCCGCCGCTACTGCGGCGTTCGTATACCTCCGAGTCTCTGAGATAACTGAACGGGGGAGGGGAGTGGGACCCAGACTTAATCAGGTTACTTTGCTGAGCCTCGTTCTGGGTGACACTTCCCCCCAAAGAAACTGAGTCCCAATGTAGTAACTGCAACTAGCCCTTTATTTCACACAATAGATCGAAGGTGTAGTGCTAGAGCTGGGGTGTGACTGTAGCTTGGGGAGGGCGGGGGTTACTGTCGTGAGTCCCCTAGGGTCAGCACACTGGCTTGGGATCCCTGTGTGTTTTCAGTCCCCCATCTTGGGTCGCACAACTTTCCAGAGCAGGCGATAAGACGCCTTCCTAACAAGGTCCGGTTTGATCCTTGGCAGGCCACTGAAGAGGTCTTAGAGGTCTTAAGAGGTGACACCAAAGAGCTTGCTTGCCAACCAGCTCTAGGTAATTAGGGCAGAATGCTGTCCCAGCTCTTAAGAGTCCACAATGCCCATCTCCTGTCGCCGGGTAGCTTAGAAGGCCCGCCTGCGTGCGGTCACGTGTGTCCTGGAGTGAGAGCGAACTTTCAAGTGTGTGGTCAAGCAGTCTGTCGACCTATGCTGGGGTGTTGAAGTCTCCCAGCGCCCCTGAGCCTTTGGTTCCGCTGTCCCGAGCGTGAGAAGCTGGGCAGGGCTTTTCTGCCCCATGCGATTGGCTGGTAACTGGATTGCGTTTAGGTTGGTCACGTGTTTTCGCGGACTTACTTGAGCTGCCCCAGCTGGGTTACCTTTAAGATCAGCCAGGCTCAGAGGGACTGTGCCTTCTGGTGCTTTCTCCTGCTGCACTCTGAAAAGTCCATGTGTAGTGACGCTAGAATACTGTGTGTGGCAAGCCTACGAGCCCAGAGAAGCCCTGCTTCACAGAAATTCTCAGACGCTGACATTAATCATTAATGGATGAGTAATGCTAACTTATTAAACCATCCCTCAGAGTGACTTGACTTGCGTTATATATTTTGTAATAGTTGAAAACACGAATGTGTATAAAATCCATTATTGACTGTGATCCAGGGAGATGGGAGAAAAGAGTCCTAGCTGCAGGTCCTTTTGTATTCTGGGAATTTTTTAACGTGCTAACTTTCCATTAGGTGCTGCTTTTTTTATGGGGTGCTAAGAAAGCACCCAGGCTGCTGCACTGAGCTAGTCCAAAGTCAGAAGCTGTTCAGTTGTGATCCATAAAGTGAGGATATCCTTTGCCCCTCCTTTACTGCAAGTGGAATATGATGGTGCTGGAAAAAGTGGAAGAGAGAACCTGGCACAAACCTAAATCATCAGAGTGGGGGAAGCCGTTCTTTCTGAACTGCCCAAACTTGGAATTGGTTGAAGCAGGTATTGACCCTAAGCCAACCCATTCTGTCCATGCCTTAAGTTCAAAGTACCAAGACATGTGGATTGATTTTCTGGCCCTGGTCTTCTATGCTCAGTCTTTCTGTCTAGCCCTTCCCCTTGTCCCACAGTACACATACACACTCAGAGGCTGCTCCGAACTACCCGATACAGAGCAGGCAGGTGTGCACCGATTTCCTGTAAGGAATTTAAGTGAGGCTAGCAAGAGGTGTTACAAGGGCTGATGGCAAAATACGTGGGGTCTCTGGGACTCTTTCCTCCAGCCTAGGTATAGATTAAGATGTGAGATGCTGTGTAGTCTTCAAAGCCAGAGTTCTGCGAGAGCTCTTCCAGTATGACCAATGACTCTTACTTTTCCTGCGCTGGGAGTGAATGATGTGTACCTGCAGGCAGGAATCTGGAAAACCAGGAGAAATGATATCTGGCTTACCGAAGCACCAAGAGAAGGGAGAGACCAGAACAATCTCATCTACATCCAAGAAAGGCCGCATAGACAAGACGAGGGCTTTCTTTTTTAAAGAGGATCACAATCCAAGCTTGATGGGCAGTGCATTTCCTGAAGTCTGGAACAGGTTTTGTTTTTTTTTTTTTTTTGTTTTTTTGGGTTTTTTTTGTAAATTTTTATTTATTTATTTATATTTTATTTTATTTTATTTTCCTAGAATCATCATCTTACCAGCAAACTCTAGTGCTGGTCCTGTATCATTTCATCACTTTATGCTTGAGTCTCCAGAGACCTACACAGATTGCATATAAAGGCCAACTTCAGTAGAGCTGGTACATGTTAAGACTTCAGGCCGACAAATTGCATTAGCAAACCCTATGCAATACTTGTAAAGGTGGCCATCTCTACCTTCTAAACAATTGCCAGCTGATCATTGTGTTTCTGCTTTCTTAAAAAAATGAATAGCCATAGACAGGATTTCACTGCAGAACTTTTGTGATGCTTCTGGAGGAGCTAAAGCACTATTAGGACCCCCTTCTGTTCCCAGAACAATGTCAAACCCATAAAACAAAAGGCCCTAGAGCACAGCCTCAAGGTCAAGAGTGCAGAGCATATGGCTTCAGGACCCCAGGCATATGGCTTCAGGCTTAGATTCCCAAAACCTTCCACTTACCAAATAGCATAGAAAGAGAAAATGTATAGGAAATATTTCCTAGGCCCTCACAGAATACAAAGTTATTCTCAGTAGAGGAAACAGGATGGAGATGGAGTAGTTCCCTTTTCAGCCTGTGGTCTTGGCCCTGATTGGCTTCACTTGACCTTGCTTTGGAAAGCCACTGGCATGTGCTAGCCTATGAGACATTATGCACATTACAGAGCCGAAATGGGCCTGAAATGGTGTTTGTCACATATACCTGGTGAGTCTTATGGCAAACTAAGGCAGCTGCCTTTCACATGTGAGGAGATAGATTCTTCTAACTTGAAGTAATCTCAAGAGATCACCCGACCACAGCACAGAAGATGGCTTGGGGGGGGGGGAATAAAAGCCCTTCTTTGGAGGTTATGAGTAAAATGTACTTTTTGAACAGGAGTAATCTAAGGCCATTTTCCTCCTCGCTGAGGAGGGGACAATCTGAGGACTGGTAGCTTGTTCTGAGGTCCCCAAGGCATGCTATAACCCAGTTCTTGGAGAACCTGATTTTGTAAGTGAAAACTTGCTCAATTTTACTCTCTATATTTGTTTTCGATGTAAATCCGTATCTCTCTGCTAAGCTCCAGTGTTGGTTTACATTCAAGGCCCTGAAAATGGTAAATTTCAACACGTTAGACATGCTAACTGCAGTATAGCTAAGTGAGAAAGCAGGTGGCACCTTAAACCGGGCCCACTTGGCCTTCTTGTGGAGAACCCTGGATGATTTGGGCCTGCTAGTCATTTTTAGGCTCTAAATTAAAAACGTAAGAGAGAATCTGCTATGTATAGTGAGAGTAAGCATAGAGATCTCCCAGAAGCGTTTCATCGTTTGTGCAGAGGGCCTTTCACCAGCTTTGTGAGGTAGAAATGTTAAGTTTCATATGGTAGAGATGCCTTGTGGGGAGGGGAGAGAGTATGCCAGAGCCAGCATTTAAGAAGTACACTTAGGGCAAGAAACTATACCTTGGAAAGGTCAGGCACTCACTAGAGTGGCCAATCTCACCACTAACTTGGGGCATCTGGGTTGGCAAGGTGGCCAGTAGTCTTTGTGCGTCCAGAAATAGTATTGGCAGTGGAGGTGAGGGGGTAGGGGAATGTGCCGTTTGCCAGGGTTGATGATTGACATTTGAGAGTTCACACGTTTCTAACTTCGCACTTCCTGCACAGACTGTTATACTATACTGTAGTATACTGTGTATACTCGTCTATTCTCTAGACCTGCCTCTGATCTTTATTTTTCCTAGCATGCTTTCCTAAGATCTAAGTTATTCATTGGCAGGGAGATTTACCAGGCAGGGTATAAATTGAAGCCGGCCCCCCTTGTACATCTGCTCAAGATTGCTTGATGGACAATACAGAAACCAGAGAAATGGCCTCTTTGTGCCTTTTTTTTTTTTTTTTTTTTTTTTGTAGTAAGTCAAACCAGGAAACTCAAGATTCAAAAAGAGCTGAGTATAGAAGCTGTGAATGGAGTGAGCAGAGCTGGTGTTTCTTAATCATGAAAGCCACAGACATCAGCTGAAGATGTCTTGAGAGTTCCCACATGCTGCTTTGATTATAGCTCATAATGCTTCCCTAAAATCACCAGCAACTTAGACTTTAATATGCCAATACCAGAAGGTATCTTATCTCTGCCAATGGTCCTGTGAAGGTGATGATTCAAACCCCAGTGGGCTATTGCCAGCCCTCCCAAGGAGCAATAAAATGCCAAAAGTAAAACTTGGGTCTGACATACCAACCTCCTCACCTTGCCAGATCTTCCATGTGTTAGAATCTCTCCCATGTGGAAATGTGGCTGATACACTAATTATGACAGATAGATGTGCAAGGTATGTTTTTTTTTTTTTTTTTTTTAGTGATAACTTGCCACACAGATGAGATGAAAGTACTCTCATAGGCATAGGAAGTGGGTACCTCTTTAACTTTATCTTTCAAAGGATTCTACTGGGCAAAACTTCATTTAGCAGGCCACGCTTCCTTTCAAGTCCAGAAAAGCTGGGAAAATATTTTGACAAGAGTCTATAATGCAGAACAGATTTACAGGTTAATTCATTAACCAACGAATACATTCATGACTCGTAGGACTTAGCAAATCTTTGGATGCTAGGTGACAAGGCCTCAGTGCACTGGGGCACGGGGGCAGGTTAGGAAAAGTTTTGGGAAAGAAGCCAGATCATACCTGGCTCTGGGGACATATTTAAGGGTCCAGCGGGCCGCAGTGAGGAGATGCTATCTGAACCTGCTCCTGTGGGGAAGACACAGGAAGACAACAGGAACCATATGGGCAAACAGCAACTACGCATTTGCGAGGATGGTCAAAGGCGGGGGAAGTCAGGGGAGCCCCTTAGAGCTGTTAGCTCAGCTGTGGCAGCCCGAGCAGATGGTGGGTGGTGGCTGAAAGGAAGAAGTCAGGGGAAGCTGGTAGGGAACTGAGACTCAATCCTGGAGTCAGTGGGAAGCCAGGAAATGATCCTATCCTTGGCCCTTCTGGATATTCTAAGGGGCTTAAATCACTGTCTTAATTTGGATAGAGACCGAGACAGCCTGGAGGCAAGGGGAAAGTTGACTTAAATTTAGATCAAGTGAGAGATGAGGGGTTAGACATGGCCATCAGGCCCAGTGTCAGGGGAGAAGAAGCTGGGCTCCCTCCTGGGCTACTGATTTAGGTAAGTGGCAAGTCAACAAGAGAGGAGGGCAGGTGTGGGGACAAACTGCTTTACTCTGCATGTCTGCGGAGGCATCCCGATGAATGTTACTTGTACAGTGCGCCCAAAAGCTGTACTCAGGTGTCACCAACATCTGTTATAAAACACTTCCACTTCTCTTCTGTCTCCCTGCAGTGACAGTTCTGAGGTCTTAGGGGATTACCAGTATATTCAGTAGTACAACCATGAAAACAAAGCCTCTCCCGTGATTTGTTGCCTCTGTAACTTCTTGGTCTTCATGCTGGTGCCCCTTGGGCTGTTCTCCATCCTCAGGCAGATAAGATAGAGATATGACTTGGTTAATGTACCCTAGTCAAGAAAATCAGAAAAATTAGAAAAAGCCACTGTGGGAATTCTAGCAGCATATTTAAAAGGCTACGATGAGAACAGGAAATAGGGCCCTATCTCAACTACAAAGCTATACTGTAGAGTGTCCTCTTGAGACAGGAAACCTCTTTATTCTTGATTGATTTAAGCAGAGTGCACTGGCTAAATTCCAAGCAAGTGGAATGTTCTAGAATGATGTAGTCCTGAGTTGGCTACTGTAGTTGGTGTGCTTGGTAGCCTAGGTAGGATTTAGAGCCAGCACACCTGGGTTCAAATCTTAGGTCAGCCCAGGGCAATCTTGGGCAAAGTCACAGTGGTTTTGTTCTTTTCCTAGTCTGTAAAGAGGGAAAGGGGAAAGGTCACGTAGAACTAATGAGTTAAGACATGAGAGGTCTTAGAACAGCAAATAGGCCAACAATTCAAAGCGTTTGGTTGTATCTATGAATGGAAGATGCTCTCCGTCAGGTGTCAATGGAACAGCTTGTGACAACAGTTCCTTACTGCATCTCAGGACCTCCTCCCGGCCACCCTGCTGCACTGTTTGCCACTGACAGCCTCTCCTTCCTTCCTGTAGGAAAACTTTTTTTGCTGACTCAGAAGTCTGCCTGGCCTAAAAGGAGTTTTAGCCTATGAATAGAAGGATTGGCATTAAATTAGCAAGCAGTAGAGATGAGGTAGACTAAAAATAAATGCCCTTGGTGGCCCTAGAAGTGCCAAAAGCAATGGACTGAATGGATTCCAGCAGATGATAACACCCTTCCGTGTAGGCAAGCGAAGTGAAGGCTGGGCCTGGCCGAGTGTGGCAACATGAGACCCTCTATAGAATCAAGTTCTCCATGAGCCTGATACTCTGAGCATCTCCTCACGATTCCAGGTTCCAACCAGAGGAATCCTGCCAAAAAGTTACTCAAAGCCTATGGGGAAATCCGTGGCCCATCCTTACTGCCAGCTAGGCTACTCACTGTAGGGCCAACACAGGGCTTTATGGAAGCTCACAAGCTGATTTTCCATGTTAACCCTTACAGGACCAATTAGGTAGTGACAAACTGACATCCCTGTGCATTCAAACTGCCATGTCTCCTGAAGCCAGTGAACTGCTGATTGTGGGTAGCAATCAGTGTTAACTATTTAGGTGAGCAAAGCTCCTGGGACATGGACGCCTTCCAGTAAGCTTCAAGTCTGATGCCATATATACAAAGGACAATAAAAGCAGGACATTCTTTGACATTTTGGGACATCTATCACTAACTTTAATAGCCACATAAGTGGTTAGATGCAAGTGACCTCAAATCTTCTGGCCCAAAAGATGAAAAGTATTCTTGCTTAATATTAGAGCTAGAAGGAAACTTAGTTTAATCTCTTCATGGAAGAGGACCCTTTCCATATTCCTAAGCTAACAGCAAGAGTCTTTATGGTTTGGGATGGAAGTAGAGCTCCAGGCTCCATGCTGCGCTACTCGATCCCCCTCCACCATCCCTCTAGCCCCAAGCTATTTTCTGTGAGCACTGCAGTTTTAAGGAGCCCACTGAAAACTGTGTTTTACTCCATCTCCCAACTTTTCAGAGCAGACAGATGCAGGGGTATAGAGTCCCTAGCCTTTCCACTCCCAAGGTTATTTATGCCTTACCGTGGCTTTAGCTCGGCTTAACAATGAAAAGAAACTGGGTTGTGGATGATTTTATACCTGTTCTGTTCCCTCGATGAACTGTAATAGTGAATTTGAGATTTAACATTCATGGATGAAAATAGACTACAGGTCTACAATCCTATAATCCCCAAAGCTTTGAGACCCAAAAGCTTCTTAATTTGTGTGGTGCTTTCAGTTCTGGACCTCTGAGCTGCAGTGGTCTCAGTGGAACACCAAGACAGAAAGGTGGAGTCTCTTTGGAACCTGCAGAGGAAAACCCACAGTGTTCCAGGAGGGTGGCTGAGCTCTCTGCTCTCAGTTTAGTGGCTGAGCTCTTCTGACTGTGCACGAGACAGAACTGGACAGAACCGGGGAGCACTTTCTGCCTAGTCGTAGCCTCTCAAAATGCTTAGGAAGCTAAGAGTCTGAGAGGCATGGCTGGAAAGCTTACTTTGCTTCTCTTTAGACGATCCTTTATCAATCTCGCTGGCTTCCCATCCATCCTTTTCTCCAGCATCTTTCAGACAAGCAGGGACATTTTGGTACCCACTGTCTTCCTTGTGTAAATTCTTCCTCTTTGTTAGTGGAAGGTCACGTCTGTCATGATGACATAGAACTTTCTGATAAGCAGGCAAAAGACTGGGTGACATGGACACATGTAAGATGTGGAAAGGTAGAAACTAAACTCCTTTCTGCTTTAGGATATTGAAATGAGCAGATGAAAATGCTTATGTCTGTTGTAACCCGTGTCCTGAGCCAAACCTCCAGGATTTTAACATAACTTATTACTGTTGATAGCTTGTGTATTACAACTAAATCCAGAGTCCAGAACGACCATGAACTGTATATTAGTCTTAGTCATGTTATATGCCAGGCTTTAGTCCCAAGACAGCTTGAGTGTCTACAAAATCCATCACATTGGCCTCATTTTTGAGGAAGTTCTCTCCCACAGGCCTAATTCTGGAGTTTGTTTTTTATTTTGTTTGTTTTGCTTTTTATCTTCTAAATCTATCTCTAAGTCTGATGGCATGCTTATTATCCTCACTATATGGAGTTCAATTGTGATGTTTTAGGCTCATTTTGACTTACCCTTTAGAATGAAAGCCCTAAAAATGTCAGTCTTTTAGGCTTTACTGTATTGTAACTGCAATGAACTATCCTTTCTAAGTGTGTTTCATTCTGTATTCTCTGATTGTGAACTCCCTTTTCTAATAAAGTCCTCAAAGTGGATTCCTGCCATTCCCATCGTCCTCAAAGCTGCAAGGGTATAGAGCGGAAGCTAATGGCCCCTGGAACCTCCAACTTGGAGAATATGGAGAATATTCTGTGAACACAGTGGCAATGGGAGGGAGGGGGCAGCCAGGTACATCACTCTTGGCTTATTGGTATTAAAAACAAACAACTGATGCTCACCTCTTATTCTCTTTGTAACTCCCTAGTATTTTTTTTATTCAATAAAGTATTTGTAGAATGAATAAGCATTATGAAATATTGGTAGGAAATATCAAGTTATATTGCTCTGTAGCTAAGTTCTAGCTTGCTAAGCGTTTTAAGAGCTGAAAGGTTCATAGAGTTTTAAAAGCAATATACGTAGTACCAGAAGGTAACACAGCTGTGTAGTAATCTTGACTTGAGCTAAATTTTAATCTCTTTGGGAATTAGCCACAAAGTGCAGAATTCTCCCCAACAGCAGGGCGTAGTTGACACTAGGGACCAACTAGAGCATTGTATGTTTCACACAAGAGTTCCAGTCTGTGCTTGCCTCTGCCCTGTGCTTGCCTCTCCTATGCCAGCATGCCCCAGCTGCAAATGCTGAGAGGTAACAGGAAATCAGACGGCTTTCTGCTTGCAACCACCCTCCCCCAGCAAATCTGCATGCACCCCAGGCCTCGTGCTGGGTTTTGTAAGTCTATGCCGTGTATTTGAGGGAGGCCTCTAAGGGACAAGAGCTGCACCTTTTATCACAAAGCAATCTGGTCCTGCAGAAGGATAGAAGTACTAATGACGGAAGCACCTGAACTGTCCTGGCCGTGGAGTGCCTCCGTGAAGTCTTAGTTCACACCTCTGTAAATGGTATGACCATAATGAGCCAAAGCAACTGAGTTCCGAAAAGCAGAATCAGGTCTGTGGCTCTAGCTTGCTCTCCTTTGTCTCATCACTGAGTTAAGATTGGCACCCTGTTGCCTCCCAACCATGCTTTCATGGTGCTTTTGACCTGTCTTTGGAGCTGGTTTGTAATCACGTGTTTTCCGAAGGAAACTTCAGTTTTAAGACGCGGAACCATTATCAACCCGTCATTTCTGCCCTCTCCTTGCGGCCCCCACACGTCCTTTGCTCTTTCTTGTTTGTGATAGCAGTGTCACTCCTGAATAAAGCTGTGGATGTGGCCAGGAAATGCTATTAACAGATTAGGGTTGTCTGCATGGTGTTGGCAACACACACAGTTTATGCAAAGAAGAGTCCAGAGGTCTTGCGATGGCCCCTTGTGCCTCTGACCTAGCTAGGTTCATTAATCTTGGACTGATTCCATTGGCCCAAGATCGCTATTGCAGCCACCATGTCCAATTTTTTAGACGTATGTAGTTATGTGTGTCTATGTATGCCCACGTGCCATAGCGTGCATAGGAAGTCAGAGGACAAACATAGGAATCAGTTCTTTCCTACCCTGTAGGTTCTAGGAACAAAAGTTATGTCTCAAGGCTGGTAGCAAGTGCCATTTCCTGCTGAGCCATTTCACCTCTGGGTCCTGGAAGTAAAAAGGATGAAAGGGAAGGAGAATGAGTTCCCTATTCTTTTAGAGATATAGCCATGCATCACATGATGAGCGAGAGAAGTCCTAAGGACTTATTCGTTGCTCCTTTACTTAAACACACAGCGATGTTGTCTTAGTTACTGTCCTGTTGCTGTGATGAGATATCATGACCAAACCAACTTATAAAAGACAGTACTTAACTGGGGGGCTTGCTTAAGTTTCAGGGGGGCTAGTCTATGACCATCATGGTAGCATGGCATCTGGCAGACAGGCATGTGCTGTGGAATAATGCTTTTGTACACTGGTTTAATAAAATGCTGATTGGCCAGTAGCCAGGCAGGAAGTATAGGTGGGATAAGCAGACAAGGAGAATTCTGGGAAGAGAAAGGCTGAGTCAGGAAAAGCCAGCCTGCTGTCCAGGGAGTAGCATGTAATGACACACAGGTAAAGCCACGGAATATGTAGCGATATATAGATTAACAGAAATGGGCTGAGTTTAAATGTAAGAGCTAGTCAATGGTAAGCCTGAGCTAATGGCCGAGCAGTTTTAATTAATATAAGCCTCTGTGTGTTTACCTGGATCTGAGTGGCTGTGGACCTAGTGGGACACAAGAAAACTTTCAGCTATAGGCATGGCACTGGGCCAGTAGCTGAGAGCTTCCATCCTGACCCATCTGCAGATATCAGGTAGACAGAGGGTGGAGGAGAATGACACTGGGCTTGGTGTGGGCTTTTGAAGCTTTCTAATCCTTCCTACACAGTTCCACTAACTGGGGACCAAACATGAAAATGTATGAGCCGATGGGGGCCATTCTCATTCAAACCACCACAGTGGTTTAGAGGACTTCATACCTGGACACTGTGGGCTAGCCTGTTGATTCTAGGCTACCTGTATACAGCATGGTACTCTGTGGGCTAGCCTGTTGATTCTAGGCTACCTGTATACAGCATGGTACTTGCACTAAGTACTGTAGGCAGCTGTAACACAGTGGCCAGTATGTGTGTGTCCAAATGTATCTAAACGTGGAAAAGGTACAGAAAATATATCTGTAAAAGATTAAAATGGTGCCTCCGTATAGGATGATTATCACAGATGGACTTGCAGGGTTAGAAGTTGCTCTGAGTGAGCCTGTGAGTGAATGGTAAGTGAAAGTCAAGGCCTAGGACATTGCCATTACTTTAGAAACACTGTATGCTTAGTGGGCCTTCAATTTAGAAAAAGTTTATAAAAATATTTCTGTTTCCAATGATGAATTATCCTTATTTTTCCTTTTAAACATTAAAAATTTCTGTGTTCATTTCCTTCCACCATGGGTTCCAGGGCTTGAACCCAGGTGGTCAGGCTTGGCAGCAAGCACCTTTAACCACTGAGCCATCTCACTGGCCCATTTTTAAAAAATTTAAACTCTGATAACAGCTTAAAACACATGCTGTATAGCTACACAAAAAAATATTTTCTTTATATGCTTACTCAATAAGCTTTTCTCTATCGTGTGTGTGTGTGTGTGTGTGTGTGTGTGTGTGTGTGTGTGTGTGTG
>CABHPR010141604.1:24107-44950 GCA_902168415.1 Peromyscus melanophrys
TGTGTGTGTGTGTGTGTGTGTGTGTGTGTGTGTGTGTGTGTGTGTGTAAAACTTTTCCCAAGAACTAACACATAAACACACACCTTCTCCTAGGCCTAGAGAGGGTTGGGCCCGCCAGTATCTTACCCTGTGGGCACTAATGTGCATGCAGCTCTTCCCTACAACAGAACGGCCTTTTGGACTCTCTCCTGAAGGAGGGGACTAGAGCTCTCTCTGGGGCAGGTTCTTCCTTCCTTCACACTTTACAGAAGTACGCCCATGGTGGCTTGGTTGCTCTGTATCTTCTTGTCAATCAGACAATTCTCTATGAGCATCCCTCTCTGTCAGTGAGGACATCTTGTTGTTGGGTGTCCATGTTTTCCAATGCATTCCTGAGCTACTTGAAGTCTGAAGTCTTCTCCTAACTCTTCCGATGTCAATTTCCTCAGAGGTGGTTCTTTGTCTTCTGTAGTTTTCTCTGGCTGGTTCTTCAGATGTATGTTCTCTAGATGCTGGGAATTATTTTGCTCCATCACAATTTTATGGCCCCCGTTGGAGATGAGTTACACGTTGACATACTGACTAAAACATCACTGGCCAGTATGTGGTTGGATTTCTTAGAAGCTGTATAATCCTTTTCTGTTTGCATTCCACCAGCTGGAGCCTGATGTCTCAGCTGTGCCTCTCTGGGAGAAAGGCTGGAAACCTAGTGTTCAGTTTTAGTATATTAACCAAGTGAAGGACTCTGCTACTGTTGTTCACGGCCCCCAAACCCATCCAAGGCTGGCCCCACATTGTTACAGCTTGCTGAATCTGTAGCTGTCCCCATCCATGGACTTTGGGGAACTTGTATCTCTAACTTACCTTCTCTGCATGCATTACTCAGTGTTCCTTCCTCATCCTAGGGAAAAAAGCCAAATGTGATACTTCACAATTCCAGTGCACAAATGGCCGCTGCATTACTCTGCTGTGGAAATGCGATGGAGATGAAGACTGTGTTGATGGCAGCGATGAGAAGAACTGTGGTAAGTACAGACTTTGGCGGGCTCACTTGTTACCAAGCTTCAGTTCTTGAGCGGACTTATGCATTCTATTGAAATGTGCAGATGTTCTTTTAGTTTCTACACATGTATTGAGATTCTGTAAATAAAATCCACTTTAAAGTATTGCTGTCAATCAGAGTCCAATGAATCTATACTGGTTGGGAGGCATATAATTGAATATTTGACATGAGGTAATCAACTTGAATATGGAATGTTGACCACCAAGTGGAATTTCTTTCACATGACAAGACCTGATTTATCTTACCTCAGACAAACATGTGCTATAGAAAGCTGAGAAAGAAAAGAAAAGAACAGGTGTAGAAGAAGACAGAAGGTTGCTTAAAAGTAACTTTATACATTTACAAATGGAGGGATATGTGGAGTGATGTCTTAGTGGTTAAGATTGTATACAGCTTTTCCAGAGGGCCTGAGTTCAATTCCTACCACCCATACTGGATAGCTCACAGCTGCCTGTAATTCCAGCTCTAGGGGATCTGACACCCTTACCTGACATCCATGGGTATGTCCCCTGCGCGCGCGCGCACACACACACACACACACACACACACGACATACAATTATACAAACACACATATACACATAAACGAAATAAATAAATCTTTAAATTCACAAATGGCTCGGATCCAAGAAGATAGCAAGCTATGGACCCTACAAAATCCCCTAAAGTTCCAGAGGTTAACTAACTCTGGCATAGAAATAACAAGCCAGCACATGTCCAAGATCAGATCAGGATTCTTCTAATTCTCTGCTCACAATACTTGCTTATTCGAAAGCATTGGGCAGGGTAGAAGACATTCTCTTTCCAAACAAATGTGACTGCAACAGCATACCATTGATCAGAAACTATCAAAAGGTCATTGTGAGAAATGCCTGTGCGTATAGGCCCCATAACGTCATGTCACAGAGAATAGCTGAGAACTGCATGTCAAGATCACAAAGACCTGGAATTCTTGCTGACGTTTACTCTTTCATCCCTCTGTCCTGTGTTAGAAAAACCCTAAAGCAGTGGGGAGTGGGGAAATTAGTGTGGCCACTGTCATTTGCCTTTTGAAAGATGGTACATGCAATGCGGAGTGTGGAGACACAAGCAAATCCCAGCATGTAGGAAGAGAAGAAAAGGCCATGTGGAGTTTCATAGACTGCCATGTTCATTATGCCATTACCTGCGTCTTTATCATCATTAAAATGCTGCAGATATCATCCTAGGGAGCAATACCCAGGGGACCGTGACAGCTCTGAAAGTCCATTCTGAAAAAGCTTACCCCCAGTCTCAAGATCAAGAATAGTCTTGTGCTATCCTTTTCCATCATGTGTTTTTAGTGGAAAGATTTCAGTCTGCTCCACAAAACACTGAGTTCCCTGCTCTTTCTAGGTGGCCCAGAGAATATAGTTCTCTCAATATATATTTCACTAGGAGGACCTCTTTTCAGCTGTTCTCTGGTAGGAAGGGGCAAGGCTACTGAGAAACCATGCATTGGGCAAAAGCCACCCCCCCACCCATTTTTATACTTCCTATTATAGACCGTTTTATCGTCTAACGCAGCAGAGACACCTGGGTCATTGTAGGAGCAGTGACTGGATTTTCGTTAAGTCCCTTCTGCATAAATACTCTTTACCAGCCCCATGGTAGAAGAATTTGGGCGAGAGAAAGAGGTAGATGAACAGCATAGTAAATCAAGATCGCTTGAGGTGGGATAAATTAAACACATCGATGGGCAGATTTGTTGCTGGATCCCAGGTATGGCGGTAAGCAGAGAAAGTGCAAGCATGCCCAAAGCAGCCTTAAATGTGTGTTTGAAATGGAAAAACTACATATTAAACCTTTCAAAGCCTCCTTCCAACTTCCCCATCTAACCTTTGACCTGTACTCGGTTGTAATTTTTGGGAGGGCTCACTTTCAAGCTTTACAGCTAGTATAATCAGTTTGAGTGTCGATTCCACATCACTTGCTTCTGTGAGTTCCTGAAGCAAGTATCTTATGGCTTTCCTCCCCTGTGGAACACTTTCTATCTTCCTGTCGGTGGGTGATTCGAACATCTTTTCTTTGCCCTTATAGTGTACGCTCAGAGTGAGAAAGATGAACTCTATGAAGATGTGTCCTTACTTATCTTTGCTCGAACTCTCTGTTGCGGAGCTGATCTTTCATATTATCATGGCATTTTCCACTTTGCAAAACCATCTGCTTTCTTTATGGCCATTCCCCTGTTCTCACTTTTGCAAGTTATAGAGGTGATCATGGGTTGAATTCCAGCAACAGGCCCAATAGCCTGGCCCCTGTTTCCATATGGGCCCAGGGGAACACCAGCCTTGGATAGCATTTGCTGTGTTAACACTGTATAATGGTGATTTAGAAACAGGGGTGAATTATGAACTGGCATGGCTTTCCTTGGTTCCTTAGCTATGTAGTTCAAGGATATGCATAATCCCTTAGGATCATAATTCATCAGCCCATGTTGAATGTTATAAACTGACTATCTCCCAAGTTTAAAGGCTGGACAAGAGTAGCCGAAGAGTAAGCCCTAGCCTCCAAGACCTCCACCTAGCTTAAACCCCCATGCCAAGGGATCTCTTTTAAATTTGCAACATACTTCAGGCTTTGGCTGATTTACAAACACAGAATATTGATTAGATTGATGCTTTAAAATGGAAGTCTAAGCAGAAAGTATAGACATATAGGTATGGAAGAATCCGATCTAAAAAGACTATCACAGGGTGTGGGTGTCTTATCTGGCTGTTTTGGCAAGACTTCCAGATTCTGGGACTCCTTCGTGGGTACAATGACCAAGCTGCTTGATTTGTTTGTCTTTACTTGCCTGGTCTAATTAGTGGATGGCATGTTGTATTGTAACTCTAAGTCCTGCCCTAGGAAGAATTAGTAGTAGAATTGATATTTTGCCTTAGGCTATTTGTATGGGAGCTCTGAATTATGGGACTCGGTGCTGGCAGCTTCAGTAACTTTCAGTTGGTTGATGTTAAACCAAACTTTGGCTGGAGGCCTGAAATCTCTTTCAATTCCAAGTTCTACCACTTGTTGTAAGTGCTCTAATTGGCGTTAAGTTTGTCTAGTGGATGAGTTCCTCTGCCCTGACCGACCCATTGGAGGGGCAGGATTCAGGTCAGGAGTATCAGCATACCTTTACACTAAGTGCATGTTTTGTGAAGAATGTCCCTGAAATAGTCTTGGTTTACATGCTGTGACAAAAATACCATAGGTAGGGCAGCTTAAATGATGGAAATCTGATGTTAGGGTTCTGGGTGTTAGGATGTCCCCAAATTAAGAGGTGGCAGATCCAGTGTCTGATAAAAAGCCCTCTTTCTGAATTGCAGGTAGCTCTTTTCTTTTTTCTTTTCTTTCCTTTTCTCTTCTTTTCTTTTCTTTTCTTTCTTTTCTTTCTTTCTCTCTCTCTCTTTCTTTCTTTCTTTCTTTTTGTTTTTGGTTGTTTGGTTTTGTTCTGTTTTGGAGGTTTTTTTGGTGGGGGGGTGAGACAGGGTTTCTTTGTGTGACAGTCCTGGCTGTCCTGGAGCTAGCTCTGTAGGCCAGGCTGACCTCAAACTCACTGAGATCTGCCTATCTCTTCCTCTCAAGTTCTGAGATTAAAGACATGTGCCACCACCTCCTGGCAATGGCTGTTTTCTTACTGTGTCCTCCCATGGTAGAGGAGAAGGAAGAGAGAGGGAGAGAAAAAGAGAACAAACACTAATGTTTCTAACAAGGGCATCAATCCCACTTGTGAAGTCTCCATCCTCCTGACCTCATCACCTCCCTCAAGTCCTCCCCCCCAGAACAGTGCTGTAGGGATTTCAGGACACAAAGTTTATGAAGGCCCACATATTCACTCCACAGCGAACAGTTATCCCAAGAGCTCGTCAGAGGATGGAGTGTTTGGTTGTTAAAACCTTTTCTATGGTTTGTCTCCTCTGGAGCTCATGCTGAAGTTTGATTTTTAATAGTATGGTGTTGAGAGGTAGCAGGGCATTTAAGAAGTGATTAGATCAATGAGAGAGAATAAATCCTTTCTCCCTGGACCAGATTAATTACTAAGAGAGTGGGCTGAGAAGCAAGGCATGAGCTCCTCGCCCAAAGCTAAGCAGGTGTTAGTGGTATGCTCTTAGGATTCCCATTTCAGAAGCTTGAGCTGAAATAAGTTTCTTTCCTTTATAAATTGACTACTCTCAAGTGTTCCATTTTAGGGACAGAAAATGGACTCGGAGAAAAAAACACCTCCGAGTTTGTGAATGAGTTGGAAGAAATCCAGTGTTAACGTTGTAAACAGACCAGTTTATTTTAAACGTCCCTGGGTCATAAGACAATGGACAGCTTTTGTCTTTCCTTCAGTTTATTGTCCTCCAAATCTCTCCAATGAATAACTCCCTCCTCTGAAACCTATGAGGAAAAAGATGAGCTTTCTAAAGATGCCAACAGTTGAATATCAGTCAACAGATTCAGCATTACTTTTAAAGGAAAACATACCAAAGTATAGTTTTTACCTTAATATGAAAATTGGGGTCTGGGGTCGTTGACTTCAATTCTAACTGAGAATAAACTCTTGTAGTAAAGAAGACATGTGCTGAGTCTGACTTCGTGTGCAAAAATGGCCAGTGTGTTCCTAACAGATGGCAGTGTGATGGGGACCCTGATTGTGAAGATGGTTCTGATGAAAGCCCCGAACAGTGCCGTGAGTGTGCCTTGACTTGCTTTGGACTTGACTTCTTTTGTGCTGTTCTGTCTCTGTTCTAAGTGGTGCTTTATCGATTGCTTGGCATTCATTTTTCTTTGCCTGCCTTGAACTTGAGGCCAACTGACTTGAAGGTCATTCAAGCTATTAACAATTATTCCATCTCCTCTAAAGACTGCTTTCCCTAGTCTAACAAGACTGACATTCTCTTGGGTAGCTTCGCCTTTGAATACTTAAGACTGAAGCCAGCAGATTCAATTAAGAACTCCTTGACTAGGTGCATAGATTTCAGCTGTTTGACAATAACTGAGTAGATGGTCCCCTGAGCCTAGAATTTAAGTCAAGATATGAAGGTTTCCTAAGGGTCACACATAAGCTTTGAAATGCACAGATTTTCGTACTATGAAAACATGCTATTATTAAAAGAGCAAGGTGGTTGGTAATAGGGTAGTTTGGGGATTTTAACAAATGTATAACCTAATGCAGGGGCCATAGAGTTTTTTATTGAATAAGAAAAACTTCATAAAGGTACAAATATATCTCTCTGCCCATCGGCTGCTGTGCAGGGAGAAGTCCACAAACCACAGAGAAAGGTGTGTTGAGATCAAATAAATTGGGATCATTTGGATGCTAGGATGCAGGAAAGTCTGAAGAGTCATCGCAGCAGAGGTCTGTTGACACAGAAGAAGTAGGATTGGCATGAACCCAGTTTAGGTTAAGGATATGATTATGAAAATAACCAAGGCGGTTATTTTCTACCAAGAAGTGGACAACTTTGTCAGTGAGTTAGAAACCTGAGGGTCCTAGACAGGATCTACACAGATTCAGCCCCATGTTTCAGGGGTTAATGACATGGTAAAATCAAGAATCAGGGTATATTCCTGCTTTGCATATATAAAGAAAGATGTGAATGGAGGCCTAGGAAGGCTACTATTCCATGGAAGGTCTCATAGGTATTAGCCCATCTGACCTTTAATAGAGTCAGGATTAGGCGACAATATCTGGTGTGCCCACTGATATCCAAACATAAGTAATGGACTAGAAACAGGCCAACAAATCAACTTAATCGTGCCAAGTAAAACAAAAGCCAGAACTGAGCATGCCGCAGAACCTTGAAGGAGTGACCTGGTCAAGGTTCTCGGGGATGCTGCCAGGTGGCCTTGCTTGGCATAGCTTCTAAGGACGGAGCTGGCGAAGGAGCTGCCTGGCTTCCACTAGTCAGTGTGCCCTGAGTACCTGACCACTGAGTCCCAGGTGTTGCACTTCCAGGCAGCACAGGAGCAGCGGCTTTGCAATGACCAGTTTGGAGGCTCTTTTGAGACTGTATGTCATCAACAGATATGAGAACATGCCGCACAAATGAAATCAGCTGTGGCGCCCGTTCTACTCAGTGTATCCCAGTGTCCTGGAGATGCGACGGTGAGAGTGATTGTGACAATGGAGAAGATGAAGAAAACTGTGGTAAGAAGACCAGTGTGAGGTGGCATACCCCAAAGACCCTTTTCCTAAAGAAAGGTGGGCAAGGGATGCTAACTTAAGCCCGAAGACACAGTGCCACTGAGTTACTTTTCAGTGGTTTTGCTGTTTGCTCAATATTGGTCCCTCCTGGCCACCATAAAACTGTGAAAGGCCTATTCCTGGTACTTGGCCACTGCCTGGTGCATCTTCCAGCAGATAGTAGCAAGCAAAGAAGTCATCTTGGTGCTTACATTCAGCATAGTACATTTAGTGTAGCTTAGTAAGGCCGCAGCTCTGTGGGCTTTTTTCTTTTATGACAGTAATTCATGGGTCTTCCTTACATTTGGCTCAATAAAACTAGAAGGTGATGGGGCCAGCAGACACATTCAAAGATTTAGTTAGATCGGTTTCTTGGAACAAGTTACTTGAGTGTGATACAAGCATTTCTGCCAACTAGAATCTGTTGGTACATTAGCATAGAAACATGGCCTAACATGTTGCCAGCAGATAGCTAAAGTCTACCCAACCTTTGTGTCCTATAGTGATTCCTGTCTCTGAATGCTAGCACTATTTCCTATTCTTTCACGCTTATATTTTTGGGGTGTCTATAATGAAGTGTTCCATGTTAAAGATGAGGCCCTGGAGAAAAACCTATAGGTTGAAAAACATTGCTTTGAGTGTTGTTGCAACCTACTACCCCTTCATAGTGCTTCTAAACCTGAGTCTGTTGAGCCTAACTTCAGGCTGCTGTAATATCTAAGGGAGTTTAGGGTCCTTGCAAATGAAAAAAAAAAAAAAAAAACTAGTCTGGAACTCAGGGTCCTTGCAGATGAAACACTAGTCTGGAGCTCAGGGTCCTTGCAGATGAAACACTAGTCTGGAGCTCAGGGACCTTGCAGGTGAGACATTAGTCTGGAGCTCAGGGTCCTTGCAGGTGAGACACTAGTCTGGAGCTCAGAGTCCTTGCAGATAAAACACTAGTCTGGAGCACAGGGTCCTTACAGGTGAAACACTAGTTTGGCATGTACAAGTCACTCTGTGTGGGGGAGGTGGGGGCAATCCCACTGCACCTAGTCCAATGAGTTTCATGTTTAGTCATAGAATCGAGCTTCATCCATTGCCATGGCAAGCCCTGGAGCTGCCAAACATTTCCCTCTCAAATCTACACTTTGCTTCCCAAGAGAGTCGTGGTCTCCTTTCACCAATTACCACCAAATTGTGACCTTGGTATGTTTGGCAGGAATTTAAATCAAAACCTAAACTGGCTACTGTGACTACTTTGTCATGACTAGCATGCAGAGTTGCTAGGCTGTGATTCTGGTCCTATCAATGGAAAAAAATCTGAAAATTATTAAGATGGTATTCCTAATGTTTATTTAAAGAACCCAAAAGAAAGGAACCATGTAGAATGTTCTTTGGTTTGTTTCTTTTTGGATAGTGCCTTAATATCCATTTTACATTGCCCATATATAGCTGATACATATTCTCAGCTAGTGATGTGGTTTGGGCTGACATACAATAGATTGATCTAGGTATAACTCTGCCTTCCAAAATGAAGTCCCTGATACCAGCTTAAGATATTGATCATTGTCCCTTTAAGTGTCAGTTGTGGGTCTCATCTCAAATTAGTTTCTAACCTTCTACTGTTTTCTTGGTTCTTTATTTCTGCTCTTATATATAGTATGGCTGCATCTTATTTTATACTGTGAAACTGTTTTGTCATATTTCAGAAACTTGTTCTCAATATAACAATACTATAGTTTTTAAGTTCAAAAGCTAAAGTTACTCATCAAAGATCAATACATTTGATTTGGTGATGAGAGTCTTGTATTAAAAACAAATGCTGATGCACTTTCAATGGGACATCTTCCCTCCGACAGGCAACATAACATGTAGTGCTGATGAGTTCACTTGCTCCAGTGGCCGCTGTGTCTCCAGGAACTTTGTGTGTAATGGCCAGGACGACTGTGATGATGGCAGTGACGAGCTGGACTGTGCCCCACCGACCTGCGGGGCTCATGAGTTCCAGTGCAGCACCTCTTCCTGCATCCCCCTCAGCTGGGTGTGTGATGATGACGCAGATTGCTCCGACCAGTCAGATGAATCTCTCGAACAGTGTGGCCGTCAGCCAGTGATACATACCAAATGTCCCGCCAGCGAGATCCAGTGTGGCTCTGGCGAGTGCATTCACAAAAAGTGGCGGTGTGATGGAGACCCTGACTGCAAGGATGGCAGTGATGAGGTCAACTGCCGTAAGTAACTTTCCAGTTCTCTTCCATGTATCGGCTGGGGGCCCTTTGGCTGGCTTCATCCCATTGCGTTACCTCCTTTCACAGCTTCTCGAACCTGCCGACCTGACCAGTTTGAGTGTGAAGACGGTAGCTGCATCCATGGCAGCAGGCAGTGCAATGGCATCCGAGACTGTGTTGATGGCTCTGATGAAGTTAACTGCAAAAATGGTGAGGTTCTCTCCATCGTGTTCTGGGAGACCATCGGTTGCTCTGGTCAGACCAACAATGGAACTTCTCTCCTGTGTTTGGTTTTATAGTCAATCAGTGCTTGGGCCCTGGAAAGTTCAAGTGCAGAAGTGGGGAATGCATAGACATCAGCAAAGTGTGTGACCAGGAGCAGGACTGCAGAGACTGGAGTGATGAGCCCCTGAAAGAATGCAGTAAGTGAGGGGCTTGCTTGAGGCCAGAGCTGGGGGGTTCCCTTCAGTCCATTGGAGCCAATGCTGTTTGGACCCTGCTTGATGCCCCATTGAACTCAAAATGAACTAAAATTTAATATAAGCTTGACAATAAAGTCTTATGACATGGGCTTCTACCCAGTGGCAAACTAACCCTGAGTTTAGAAACTCCTTAAAATAACTAAAATTGATAGCAACATGAGTAAATCCTGCGTAACTAACTAGTCACCTACCATCCAGCCTGAAATGTTTATCTACAGAACAAATAATCAGATCTTAGAAAGGCCAGCAGCAGCAGCCTGAGTTTGAATGTGAATAAGACAATTATCAATTAAGAATAAGATGTTGTACTAATTTGGACTCTGGGTTGTGAAACAGGAAACAAAATGAGCAGTTGAAGTTGGGAGGGAGATGTTTGTGCAACATCTTTGGGGAGTTGGATGGGGTATGGAGCTGTAGATATGATCAAAATCCATTGTATCTGTATATGGAAGTCTCAAAGAATAAATCTAAAATATTATATTAAAAACCAAGACTAAGCTGCCAGGTGACTTTTGCTACCCTTTTATTCCAGATATCAATGAATGCTTGGTCAATAATGGTGGCTGTTCCCATATCTGCAAAGACCTAGTTATAGGCTATGAATGTGACTGCGCAGCTGGGTTTGAACTGATAGATAGGAAAACCTGTGGAGGTGAGTTGAAGCAAAGAGCCTGGCCCCTGGAGGACATGGGAAAGGGAGACATGCATCTAGTAAGGCAGAGGAACAGCAAGACTAATTCTAATTTCCCTCCTAGATATTGATGAATGCCAAAATCCGGGGATCTGCAGTCAAATTTGTATCAACTTAAAAGGCGGTTACAAGTGTGAATGTAGTCGTGGCTATCAAATGGATCTTGCCACTGGCGTGTGCAAGGCAGTAGGTAAATGGACTTGGGCTGGTGTTGCTCTGGTACCTTTATGAGTTAGTGATTCTAAAAGGTACAGCCAGTGACTGCAGCCATCAACCTACACATAGAGTCATATCCCAGAGCAATGCTACTAAACTAGTGCAGCAGGATAACTTAAGGCAGATCACCTCCCTATGCATCTGCCTTGGTCTTTCCTTTTGCATAGGATACTACGAAGAGTCTCCATATTTGCTTCCTTTTTGCTTCTGGAACTGAGCACAATGCAAACAAATATCTTGTTTATCAGCCACCATACTGTTGAATGCTGTAACCCCAGGACTGCCTTCCTAAATAGGATAGAAGTACTTACAGGCCCAGGGGGCTTGAACTCCAGGCTGGGTACTACTGAGCTGTTCAGCAGTATCTTTAGAAGTAGTCCTCTGTGGAGAGGCAGTGACTTAGAAGATCTTGCTTTATAGCAAACCTAAATCAACCTGGCTTATGTCTTATAGGCAGAGAGCCAAGTCTGATCTTCACTAATCGAAGAGACATCAGGAAGATTGGCCTAGAGAGGAAGGAATACATCCAACTTGTAGAACAACTAAGAAACACGGTGGCTCTCGATGCTGACATTGCAGCTCAGAAGCTATTTTGGGCTGATCTAAGCCAAAAGGCCATCTTCAGGTAACTTTCACTTGCATTCCTAACATCTGGACATATAAGTCACTGTCATTGGGCCTGTGGAAAGAATTGGGGTAGGGGATGGGGCCTCTCTTGTCTCTAGCTCCAGTCTACCATCTAGTCAGTTGGGAGTATTAAACCCAACACTGGCTTTCCAGCTAATAAGTTACTGTCAGCTGTTATTTAGGAATGAATCATTGTCCATGAAGGAAAAGGCGACAATGTCTGCAGATGACATCTGAATTCCTCATATTTTCTCCTTCTATAGTTGTGAACTGTCTTCTCTTGCTACAAATAGAAATGATGGTAGTAGCTTTTCCTCAATGGAAACTGTAGACCCGATGATGGCAGCTGAGTCAAATGCTTTTCTTGCACCTAGAATATATAACCGCAACTAGATAGGCTACAATATTGCTAATTTTTCATCCCCAAACAACATGGCTGAATAATTTCAGTAGTGAGCTGTGGGGTTCCTAGGGTCCTTTCTGAATAAAGTTCTTGACCATATAAGCAGAAAGTCCATTCTCCAGGGTCCAATGGTGACAACTTTTAAATTTCTTGTGACCTATTCTGTTTCAGTGCCTCAATTGATGACAAGGTTGGTAGACATTTTAAAATGATCGACAATGTCTATAATCCTGCAGCCATTGCTGTTGATTGGGTGTACAAGACCATCTACTGGACTGATGCGGCTTCTAAGACTATTTCAGTAGCTACCCTAGACGGAGCCAAGAGGAAGTTCCTGTTTAATTCTGACTTGCGAGAGCCTGCCTCCATAGCTGTAGACCCGTTGTCTGGGTTCGTATTCTGTATTTTCTTTCACTTAGCCTTTTGGGTGCTAGCCATATAGGTTGGGAGCTTTTCTCATGCATCCTAAGAGTGCCCAGAAACAGAATTATCTGGTTCAAGACATCCATGACACTGTTCATTGTCCAGCCCATCCCACTTTTCCCTATACACCTCCAGCTAACTCCCTTTCTTGCTTTATCTTATGTCTCTTCTCTCTCTCTCTCTCTCTCTCTCTCTCTCTCTCTCTCTCTCTCTCTCACATACACACACACCATTTATGTATCTTTATGAAATCTAGGATCTATAAGTAGGATATTTGTTGTTGGAGTCTTACTATACCTAATATGATCACCTCCAGTTGCCTCCATTTTCCTCAAAATGACATAATTTCCTTCCTCTTTATGGGTAAATAAAACTCCATTGTGTACAAGATAAACTTGAATGAAAATATCTTCTTGAGACCAATCATGATGCATAATGAAGGTACATTAGTAAAAAGAAAAATGTTGTGAGTAACAAAATACAGAGCAGTCTGGAGCAGCCCTTATGTATGATGTGCCTCCCAATCTCACTCCTGACTGTCCAGGTGCATGACAGCATTAGTGAGGCTTTAAATTTCATGTATGACATACACCAAAAGTGATGTCTAAATCCTTTGTCCACCCAGATTCTGCACAAATTTTGTGTGTGTGTGTGTGTGTGTGTGTGTGTGTGTGTGTGAGAGAGAGAGAGAGAGAGAGAGAGAGAGAGAGAGAGAGAGAGAGAGAGAGAGAGAGAGAGAGAGAACACTTTGCTGGGTTGGTTAGCTCTGGGTAGTCAAATCTAGGACTCAAAGAAAACATTGATATTTGTATAACCCTGTCCCCTCAAGGCTTCCGTCTAAAAATGCAAATTGTGTGAAAGTTCAATTGAAAGGAAGAGACTATTGTCAAAATATTTCACTAAGGCAGGCATCTTGGAAAAAGGCGACTGTAGTCTCACAGTTGGTCCCTGTGAAAGATTATTAGAACATAATCCCCAAGCTCCTCCTATAGAGCTTACAGAAAAGGCATCCTTCATAGATCTGGAAGAATATGCCTTTAGAAAGGAAATGTACAACCTTGGGACTTTGGGCTGATACTTACACATCAGACCAACACAGACTAACACAGCTGTAACTTGGACATTATATTATTGTCTCCTATAGTCCTGAGGAGTAGATCCAGAGCCTCATGCATGGCAAGCCAGGTGCTCTACCACTGAGCTGTGCCTCCAACCCTTGTCCATTCTCGCTGTTCAATTTCATGTGCTCAAAACATAGTTAGAGCCTTAAGCATCAGCCTTTATCTTGAGAGCCTCAAGCACAAGAGTTTTCTGTGCCCTCTTTAAGCTTTGGATTTAAGTCACAGCTTTCTTTCTTCTCAGCCACTAAGGCACGTTTCTGGTTTAACTCTTCCCAGCTTTGTTTACTGGTCAGACTGGGGCGAGCCAGCTAAAATAGAAAAAGCAGGGATGAATGGATTTGATAGGCGTCCACTGGTGACCGAGGACATCCAATGGCCTAATGGAATTACACTTGGTATGTATGTCCTTCTCGCTCCTTCACTGGTAACTCCCTTCATCGTGTTTAAACGTATGCCCATTGTAAATTTGAGATGAGGCTCCTAGTTCCGTCTGTAGCTGGAGAGAGGGGCTGAACAAACATGGTGGACTTAACAAATTACAGGTGCCAGGATGGCTGGCTTGTCAGCCAGTTGGTCTAATATACAATGGAAACTCAGTGAATCTTGGATCTTTGGGGGTTTTTATATGGAACACCACAGGCATTGGTGCTTTAGCCTTTCCTGCGTGGTAACTTGCAACTGTTTCCTTCTGAATTATCTGGGAAGAAATGAAAAATACAAGCCTTTTTTTAAAAAAACACTTTCTATAAAGTAACATATCCCCAGTCAGTGACTTTGAGAGTCTTAGGAATTCCATTGCCCCCCCCCCCACCTCCGCAGAGAGAATGCAGATACAGGTTCTATCACTGGCTTCATGAGTATTATGGTGTCCCCATTAAGAACTCCTGATAGAAAAGAAACCAGAAACCAGAATAGATTCTTTGGACATTTTTAAATAGAAGCCAGAGCATCAATAGCTCATATTGTGTCAATTATCTTCTTGCCTAGACCTCATCAAAAGCCGCCTCTACTGGCTTGATTCCAAGCTGCACATGCTGTCTAGTGTGGACTTGGATGGTCAAGATCGCAGGATAGTGCTCAAGTCTCTGGAGTTCCTAGCTCATCCACTTGCACTCACAATATTTGAGGTAAGACATGCACCTCACATCTAAGAAGACACTCTTAGAACAGGTGCATGGGAAGAAGAGAGAACAGTAGGCAACTGAAAAACTTTTACCTAAAGACTGGTACACGTTGGTCACTAAGTCCTCCAAGAACTTCAAGAAACATGAACTTGCTTCTCTTACCCATCATACTCAATGTCCCAGAGAACCATTCAATAACCTTACCCCATTACATGATAAATAAATCATGATATTAGATCTTGATTTGTGCTAATCTTGGATACACAAGCTAATTGTCAGGGTTCTGTTTTAGGATCGTGTCTACTGGATAGATGGAGAAAATGAAGCAGTGTATGGTGCCAATAAGTTCACTGGGTCAGAGCTGGCTACTCTAGTCAATAACCTCAATGATGCCCAAGACATCATTGTCTACCATGAACTCGTTCAGCCACCAGGTAACATGAGAAACCCACTCTTTAATGACCATGCTAAAGGAGTAGTGTGATCTAGCACCTACTACCTACTGGCTCCTTAGCTACTCAACCTCCTTTAAAATGTCCTCTTGTCCTCTTGAACTCTAGGCTAAACTCCACACTTGCTGTCTGGTATCTTATTCCAGACATCTTGGAAAAATGACTTCCGAGTCAGCTCTTAGCTCTTTTCAACCCTTAGTGGCATAGTTTTCATCTCAATTTCTTCTAGATTCCCATTGCTAAGCCTACTGTATGAGCTTGTGCAGTAGCCTTCAGGTCACAGATTCTCTTTATGATTTGTTTTCTAGGTTTGTTGTAACAAAGTACCACAAATCAGGTGCCTTAAACAACAGAAATTTACTGTCTCACAATTCTGGAAACTGGAAGTCCTAAGTCAAGGTGTTAGTAAATTGGTTCCTTTCATGGACTTGAGGGATAGCTCTATCCCAGACCTCTCTTCTTGGCTTGAAGATGACCATTTCTCCTAGTGTCTAGTCACACTTTTTTTTTTTAATATATGCTGTTGCCCATATTTCATCTTCTGAGGACACTGGACACCTGAGGTTAAGACCTACCCCAAAGACCTCATCTTAACGTGATTATCTCTGTCAATACCATATCTGCAAATAAGGTTGCATTCTAAGACACTGGCAGTTAGGACTTCAATGTGTGAATTTTATAGAGACACACAACTTAACCCGTAACACCTATTCTTCCCCATGGCACATCTTATACAGGATTTAACAAATCATCAAACGTATCTAGTCATGTTTTCTCCTGCCCAGAACACCGGCTTGTCTATCAAATGAGACCCTCACATCTCCCTGTGGCTGAGCTCCCTTTCACTTTGTAGGAGTTAGTCAATATAATGCCAGGACAATATGACTTGTCTCCTTCTTCCGACCCTTCACTCTAAGCTTTGAACAAACAGTATGAGCCAAGCCTGGTCCCTCACCTCCCTCCACACCAACCCATGGAAGACATAACTCTTACTCTACTTCCAAGAGACCTCTGACTCTGGTATCTTCAGAGCGTGTTTCCAGTACATTGATTGATACCCATTCAACATCAGTGATGGACAGTCTGCAGGGATGTTAGTCTCTCCTGAAAGATTGACAGAGTACACAAAGTTAAGCTCCATTGAGACTATAGATAGTTAACATTGCAATGCCTATTTTAAAGGACCTTTTTTTTCTGACTAGGTAAAAATTGGTGTGAAGAAGATATGGAGAATGGAGGATGTGAATATCTCTGCCTGCCAGCACCACAGATTAGTGACCACTCTCCAAAATATACCTGTTCCTGTCCCAATGGGTACAGTCTCGAGGACAATGGACGAGCATGTCAAAGTAAGGCTTTCTGCATCTCAGCCACAGGCAAGACACATAACAAGCACTGAAAGACACTGCCTATGTCAACTTGCCTGGAGTCTAGAAATTCTGTTGTAGTTCACTTTTGAAATCAACGACAGAATATTAGGTGGTGGTGTTGCACAACAGACATTCATATCAGAACGTTGGAGCTGACATGTATCCCATTTCAACATCAAATGAGTTTATCAATGACCAATGTGTCCATGTGCCACACACTGATTTGTACCCATCACTCTGTAACACCCCTGAGCTAGCCAATGTTCTTCAAGTCCTCCACAAAAGGCAGAATAAAAACACTGAAGACATTTGAGGAAGGAGGCCATGGTTGCAGGATACTTACAGACCTCAGTAGATGGCATAAATTTAAGCTCTCGGGTAGTCAGAACTTGAATTTTAATATTTGGTTCTCAGCTCTTGATTAAGCAGTGGGCTAAACTTGCTTATTGTAAGCAAGGTGCTCACACAATGATGTCTTAATTAGCATCATTTTGCATCATGATTTCCTGAGAAAATAGGTACAAGACCACTTGATGTGCATAGCACACCAGAGCATTTTTAGAACATCTGTGGTCATTCAGGAGCCTGGGGTTTTGTTGAGAGGGAATCTGTGTGGCTGTGAATCTTTCTGTGTTGTCAAATTCCACATGCTGACTGCCCTGCCCAAAGTTTCGTGTTTCTGGTTTTTGCTTGAAGCTGGCTAGTTCTCTCCATTCAGATACATCCACTTTACAACTTAGTTCTACAATGGGTTGTCCCTTTTCCTGGAGTTAAAATAACCCTTCAACATGATTTCTCTGGACTATGCAGCCAGCCACACAGGAACCTTAGCCTTAACCAGGTTCTTGGTTTTTATAATCCAGGTACTTCAACTCCTGTGACTTACAGTGAGACAAAAGATATCAACACAACAGACATTCTACGTACTAGTGGACTGGTTCCTGGAGGTATTGGGTCCAGTACTGCAAACTGTTAATCTCAACTAACAGCCGCTTAAATAATTAATGCAGCCTTTAACTACTGGTTCTGCCCCAACTGGCTACTTGTGCCTGAAGTCCAAAGATTTCAGAACCTGTGTATCCTGGCATTCTCTGACTTATTTAAACCTGTTGGTGAAATGGCCATGTAACTCAAATAATTCTAATCCCAAGTTTTTCTGGTATGGAATTATAGTGGATACTAGGTACAATATTAGGTACAAAGGTGTGAGGACATCTACCTGATGGGTAGATTTCTAAGTCTTAATTCAAATCATGATAGACTGATTCCTTGTATGTCCTTGTAGGGATCAACGTGACCACAGCAGTATCAGAGGTCAGTGTTCCCCCAAAAGGAACTTCAGCTGCCTGGGCCATCCTTCCTCTCTGTAAGTACATTCGCTTCTCATATAGACAGTTCTAGTTCATCTACAGCCACCTTTCTGTGGTCTCTTATGCTATCATAACACATGAGACACTGAGTTACATTCACTCCCTCAGCTGTCTGGTACCTTCTCTTCAGTAGTATCTTTCACATGACAGTGGACACCAGTGAACATTCACCAATTGCCTAAAAGGTCTTACTGCTTTCTGGGTTGAGCTTGTTAGCCTTGCTTATCCCTACACAGAGGAAGCTAGTTTAGCAAGAATTTTGTTCTAGTCCCATTTGTTGTATATAATGATTCACAAAGAGGTCAACAAAGGTTCAAATGCTTTTTTGACACAGAGTTGTAAAATTCATAAAGGGTAAATTTGGGGGGGGAGGGGGTTGTTGTTTGTTTTGTTTTTTGCTTTTTCGGCATGAGGTTTCTTTGTATAGCCCTGGAACTAGCTCTATAGACCAGGCCTCGAACTCACAGAGAGCCACCTGCCTCTGCTTCTGAATGCTGGGATTAAAGGTGTGCACCACCACTATCTGGCCATAAAGGATAAATTTAAAGTAATTAAAGATTTTTAAACTCAGGGGGAAGAGACCTCTAAAGCCACTTTCAGGCATGTGAATTCTAAGGCACTTTGATTTAATGGCTCCTTTGACCTAGCTTACTGGTTTCCCTAATACACCAGGACCACTTGACTGGTACTCCAAAGGCTTCTGTGATTTTCATGAAGGTGGCCAGGGTTGTGACTCAGGACTCTGTACTTTGCCCAGTGTGTAAAGGCCCAGTATAAATATTCACACAACCACTGTGCTGAACTTATTTCAAAATTTTTGTCTCATCTGTATCCCACCTTCCCTAAACCACGGAACTTTCATTAACGTCAATTACCATAGACCCATGCCTATTAAACTTCACTTCTGATGTTTTTCAGTGCTCTTGGTAATGGCAGCAGTAGGTGGCTACTTGATGTGGCGGAACTGGCAACATAAAAACATGAAAAGCATGAACTTCGACAATCCTGTGTACTTAAAGACCACTGAAGAGGACCTCTCAATAGACATTGGTAGACACAGTGCATCTGTGGGACACACGTACCCAGCAGTAAGTCTGCTTTGTCTGTATTTACTGTGGCTTGGCATGAGTCTCTTCAAAGGAGACCAGAACCTCTAGCTATGGGTACCTGGGCTGGGAAGGATCATGGAGTCCCTGGACACTTTTCCACTGCCTGCATGTTAGATGCTAAATGTCTGGCCCGATAAAACAGTCACTTGATCAGCATCTCACCCCCAGAGGAAGGCAGGTAAGTCCTATTCGTCATTATTTTAGATTATAAAAATGACATGTAAGTAGCAGTATGAACCAACTGGCTTGTTTTTAAACTTCAATTCTTGCATCCTGGAGAGCTAAAGGTAAATCAGGGTGGCCATATGAGGATTGTGTATAGGGGAGTTGGCTGAAAGTCAATAGCTTGAGTAAGATTCGATTAGCCTAAAGTACTAAATGCTTTCCTTCAAGAGGTGCTCCATCCCACCCAGGAGAGCCAGCTTTCCGCAGGAGCAGCAACTGCAATCATTTGTTCCTCCCCTCAAGACCCAAGTACACATTTGGCCTCCACGTCAGCACCATGCTGAGTGAAACATGCAGAACAGGGGCACTGCCCTTGCCCGTTCTCCAGGGGAACATGGAATAGTGTTCAGTCCACATTAGGTGTCTTTTCACATTTGTTTCCAAGATTTACACTTCTTAGAATCAGGCACACTGTTTTTGTTTGTTTGTTTGTTTGTTTTCTTCTAGCAAGCAGGTGTAAGTTAACTATCCCTTATTTGAAATACTTGGTGGTAGAAGTGTTCAGGGTTGGGGATTTTTTTTTTTTTTTTTAGGGAGCATGGATTTTGGAGTTTTTGCATATACAAAAAGTCTGAACAAAAAAAATCCATCTGGTTCATGTATTCTTATACATATAGTCTAAGATATTTTATATAACATTTTAATGTGTGTTCATTTTGATCACAACCAATAACATAAGGTGAGGTGTGGAATTTTCTACTTATAGTGTCATGGTGGTACTCAGAAAATTTCAGATTTCAGAGCCCTTTTGGGTTTCAGATTTTCAGGTTGGGAACACAAATACAATTCATGTATCTGGCTTTCAATTCTTTGCATCTGCGAATGGCCAACCCAAGTCCACTTCATAGAGCTGCTAACAGGGAGTAACCACCAAGCTCACCTGAACCTTTTTCTTCTCTGCAGATATCAGTTGTAAGCACAGATGATGATCTGGCTTGACCTCTGAATAAGTCTTGACCTCTGAGGTCTAAGCCAACAACACTCCACTCCGGAATGGTAACCGAGCCAGCGCTGAAGTCTCCTTTCTTCCTCCCATCTGGAAGAACATCAAGATATCTTTCCACGGATCAAGTTTGTGTACTTGACCATTTTTATATTACTTTTGTAAATATTCTTGGTCCCATTCTACTTCAGCTTTGGATGTGGTTACCAAGTATCTGTAACCCTTGGATCTCTAGACAGTATTGCCATCTCTGGCCAAATATGCACTTTCCCTAGAAAGCCATAGTCCAGCAAGGAACCTTGTGCTATAGTGACTCCCACCTGTACATACCTTGTATAGGCCACCTGTACATATCCCAGAGAACAATCACTATTCTTAAGCACTTTGAAGATATTTCTATGTAAATTATTGTAAACTTTTTCAATGGTTGGGACAATGGCAATAGGATAAAACGGGTTACTAAGATGAAATTGCCAAAAAAAAATTTGTAAACTAATTTTGTACGTATGAATGAAATCTTTGACCTCTGTGGAGGTTTGCAAAGACTGACTTCAAACTACTGTACATTTTTTTTCAAGTGCTAAAAAATTAAACCACACAGCTTAACCATGGTTTTGATTATTCCTCTAAAATGAACTGGGAACAGCCTGTGTATCACCAAATGTTCTAGACATTTGAGCTATAGTTCTTGGTGTTGTATACCTAGCCCATAATTGGACTAGCATCTTTTACAATCAAGTGCTAACTAAAGAAATAGCTACCATTTAATATTTGTTCCCCCAAATTTATCATCCTTCCTTCCTTCCTTCCTTCCTTCCTTCCTTCCTTCCTTCCTTCCTTCCTTCCTTCCTTCCTTCCTTC
>CABHPR010141605.1:7158-17254 GCA_902168415.1 Peromyscus melanophrys
AGAGAGAGAGAGAGAGAGAGAGAGAGAGAGAGAGAGAGAGAGAGAGAACATTAACAAATTTGCAAAGATTGCACACATTTCTTTGGCAGAATAGCCCCTTCCTCTCCCCTTAACGAGGACGCAGAGAGGCAGTGGATCTATGAATCCCTTTCCCTCACTCCCTTAGTCTCGGTCATTAGGGTTTTACCTTTGTCAATGAAGGTGCTGATCCCATGAGGATTCAGTGACTCCTTGTCGAAGCCGTCACTGATTTCCAGTGCTTGTGCCTTTGGGTTTGGCTCATTCAGATCCATCAGGAAAATCCTTCCTGGTTTGTCTGGTGCGAAGTTTGGCATGCCTGGATATTTTAATCCCTTTAGAAAAGAGAATCAGTCTACACACATATGCTTATTTAAATAGCATTTTCATAGGGAAGCCAAAATCTCAAAGCCAAACAAAAATGTTCCAGGTTCTGCATTTCATTTCGATTTGGGGGATTTTTCACTCTGTCAGCTATAGCCATCTGATCTGGGGAAGGGGGTCAGCAATGCCTTTCCAACCTTAACTGCGAATACAGGAAGAGTCATGTTTGAGATAAGAAAGCATTTTTAATTTAGAAAGAGTTGAGCCACAGATTACAATGCCAAGGACCAAGCCATGTTACTTTCTCAGAGTCCTTTGGTCTGCCTAGGTCTTGGGGTGCTCGTCTATAAAATGAAACAACTGAAACTTATGATGGTTAAGATCTTTCCAATCCTGATGTCTGATATTTTCCTTTCCCAAAGCATAGATAAGGGGCATGTGGTTTAAATCTATTGTTATTTTTCTTCCATTACTTATATTATGTAGTCATAAATAGCATCAGTCACAATTCAGCACAGGGTGCTAGCATCATATAGATTTATAATTTATTTTATTCCTATAGGAGTGTCTGAAAATTCTAATTTGAATCCTTCTGCCAATGAGTACAAAAAATTCATTCTAGTACTTTTGACAGTGACCCTTTCTACCAATAGGGCTAAGTATTTATCACTCAACAACAGACACCCAAAGGTATTGAACCTTTAACATACCCTAGTTCCTTGTGTCAAACTTTGAGGTTGATTTATCTTACACCAAGTACTAAACAGTCATTTCATGCTCATATCTCTTCCCCATCTCTCTGATTTAACTCAAAATAGACCAGCTTCTTTCTTCCCCCTCAACCGCTAATCTGAATATTCTCCTCTCTACTCTATTGTCTCTCCTTGTTTCTCTTTCTGCTCTTACCCTTGCAAACACATATACTTACTGATCCTTCTGTTGCCCTCTTACTGCAGGGTGGTCAGTAATCTCTGAGCATCCCTATCCAGATCTTCAAGTGTTTTGAAAAGATTTAATCATTCTTATTTTTTATATATGTATGTTTGAGTGCATGCATGCACACCTGTGTTCCACATATGGGCCTGATGTCCTTGGTGGTCAGAAGAAAGTGTGGGATACCATGAAACTAAAGTTTTTAGATGGATGTGAGCTGCCATGCTGGAGTAAAAGCATTAACTGATCTTAAATGTTGAGTCATCTCTCCATCCTCCTTCAAGTTTTTCTTAAAATCCTCCTCATCATCCAAGGCTTGTACCTCAGTATTGTTGGAAAGAGGTCTCTGAAGCCATCAGAGCAATGGTAGCCATTCTTGAACTTCCCTTCTTTGCCATACCCAAAAGGAGAGATGGGCAGGGCCTTACTCTCAGGTTCTGTTTCTGGGTCAGATTCAGTCTCCACCAAGTAAAGAGCCTCTCTAAGGAAGCTGCACCACTTGCTTTTTCAATGGATCCTCTCTCTGCTCTATCTTTGCTGGCCAAGCTCTTAAGAAGGCGGATGCCTTCAGCCAGAAATGGGACCATCTACATCATAGCATCAAGCCAGTCAACATTCTAGCAGGGAGCATGGAAGAGATCATGAGGAACTATTGACACTTGGTGTCTGCTAGGAGAGGAAAAGTCAATTTAAGACTATGGCCCTTGATAGGTCAACCAAGCTCCAGTGGATGGCCCCACACCAATGAGTATATGGAATCAACATTCTACCTCTTTTATTCTGTCAAGCACATTTCTCCAGGTTGTGTAACAGTCTCAAAGTGTCTTTCTTGACAACCCTTCTCCTTTCTGTAGTTACAGCCCTGGGGCCCTGGACACTGCTTCCTTCCTTCATGACAAGTTAGAAGTAGAGTTCTGAGATAGAACTTCTGTCTATTTATGCCTCCTGAACTTGTCTTCCTTTTATCCTCATAACTCCTTCCTCCCCTGTGCGCCCTCCTTAGAGCTTTCATTCATAAAGCTTCATTACCTCATGTCTCCCAGGGACTCCCACATATGCATGTTTCCCCACAGCTTGTCCCTGGTGCTGTGGCTTACCTTTCCCACTCCCTCCTCAGGTCAGCTTCAAATCACCTTGTCAAAAACCAAAGTCAAATGTCATCACTCCAGATCCTCCCTCTCATGGATATCTATTCTCAGTTAAGAATGTCACTATTCCGTCACACCATAAAATTCGATCCTCAGTTCCCCTCTCTACAGCTAATCTACCACTAAGTTCTTTGGCTCAGAGACTGGCAATACCAAAGGAGGAAATGTTAGGAGCATCTAGCCATTTGCCTGCCAATCATTGTACAGCCCCCTTCTGCTGCATAAATATATGAAAGGGTATGTGTGTGTCTCAAGGCAGCACATCTCTACAAGTGCCTTGGTATCATAGAGCCAGATGAGGACATTGTCATCCAAACGAAGAGACTAGAAGTCCTAAATATGGAAAAGATATGACAGGAGCAAGAGCAAGGCACTGCAAATGAACTTAGCTTGGAATAAGAGTGCTAAGGAAATTCTTCTGGGAGCAGGTTTAGGTTTCTGTCCATGACATTCTGTGGAGTTGGAATTGGTAGCAGCAATCCTACAGTACGCTACTAACAGCACACAATTCCATTCCTACCATTCATCACTGGAAATATTGACAGTCACCTTGAGGTGTAGGCTTCTGATTTTCCCCAATGTATTGCAGGTATGTGAGGACATTCATTGAAACCTCCCACGGTCCTCATTCATCCTCAGACCTAATATGTTCAGTATTATGCTGGATACCTGGGGTGTTAATGAATACATCTAAGTCCCAGATTCAAGAAACTTAAAGTAACAGGATGTCACAACAAGAACTTATCAGGATAGGGTGGTACATATGATAGCCCATCCACATCCAACAACAGAACCAGGGAAGGCTTGCTGAGGAAACTATGTACCTTCACAGGAAGGCTTCACTGAGAAATAGAAATTAACTGGAAAGTGAGAGGATGAGAGTAATCCTGTAGGCAAGCAGCGTGCCAAGCCTCCAGGCTGGGGGAAATATCTTCTTTGTCACTTTAGAAAGGCTAAGAATATGTATTTGCCTAGAATCACTCTCTGGATCCGCAGCTTCTGAACATTGTCAAAAGAGGCAACAAGGTCGTAGGAGAGACCGAGGAGAACAAGATGCTGAATACAGGAAGATGAGAAACAGAGCAAAGAGCATAAATCCCAAGCATTGAGTAGGAGTTGCTGGTTTACAGAGGAATCAAAAGAGAAGGCATGAAAAAAAAAAGGTATGCTGACATCTCTCATGCACTGTTTGGTAGGAGAATGCTTTCTTTCTGTTTAGTAATAACTCTGAAGCTCTGCTGGTGGGGGAAGCAGACGGTAGGAATGACAAACACTTCCTAACAGCAAAGACATCTCCTAACTACATGGAGTAATCACTTTTGCAGGTCTGCTTGGCGTAGCCCTGGAAATCAAACTTGACAATAGAAAATTGCGGTCAAAGAAAAAAAAAGGCTTTTCCAGACAGTTTTGTTTTATCTTTGAGTTTGGAGGAAAAGTGAAGGAAGAGAATCCTGCCTCCCACCATTTGAAATTTACAGAGCCCTTCTCTTACTAGTTTCTGCACACTTAAGAATCTGGAAATTCAGGTTGTGGTTGCTATAGTATGCCTTGCTTTGAGCCAAAAGTATTTAGACTTAAAATTCATGCAAGTTAGTGGTTTGGAAAAAAATGGAATATTTCCACATGCAATTCTAGCAACAGAAGTTCATTCACACAAAAAGTATGGTAAATTCACATTTTCAAAATCTTGGACCCAACCCGTGGACTTAACCAGGCAGTGGAGTTCATGACTGATATGCACACATCCCTGGTTTCAGTCTCTAACAAACCCTCAAGAACAAAACCAGCAAACAAAATCTCAGACCCCATTCCAATGTGCTATTGGCTTGATAAATCCATGACAATATTCAACATCTAATAAAGATACTGCTCTTTTGTTTACGGATTTTTTTGTTGTTTTGTTCTCCTACTATAGCTTCCTGGTCATTTCAAATTTGTCGAGGTGGTGTTGAGAACAAAATACACTTTCTCCTCTACTTATGGAAACACATTGAAGGAATAGCTGGGAGTCCCAGTATTGATGTTAAACTCTTTAACATTTTGAGTGCTCCATGCATAATCAGGCATGGCAAGAACACTGGTTAGTGCGAAGATGACTATCAGACACTAAAGTACCACCCAATAAGGCAGTGACGGAGATGAGATGTAACAGGACAGATCTGAAGACCAGCCTGAGAGTCAAATGCACATCAATACACATTTACAGAGCCCCTAGCCGAGCATGCCGCTGACCACAGGGAGCTGCCCACATGAGGCAGCCAGAGTTAGCCATGCCTGTGGTGTTCTAATTAGCCTTCCAGATTGCAGTTTGGCTTTTGTAGCTGACTGTTCTGCCCAGAGGTGGGATGAACATGTAGGGGTCCATCTGGCATCTCGAGCTGGAAACTTTAATGCACTGTCTATACAGCTATTGATGTGAGCATCAGAGCGTTTGGCAAATACTCACAGTAGAGATAAAAGCCAGCCCACTAGGAAGTATATCAATATCTTCAGAGCCATTCTCTGAAAAACAAAAAACAAAAAATAATCACAAAAATGCATATGTGGAGCCTTCAGAGAAGAAGTTAAATGGCCCAAACTTTTGAGTTCTTTTGGAAAATGCATTAACTGTTTCAGCCATTTACTTGGGGAATTATGGTAACATCCAGGAATCCTACAGACACAGCTGTTCTATTAGAACATCTGAGTCCATCTCTACAAGCATTAAACTCTCCTTTGGAATTCCACTTTCAGGACGAAAGTGCAAAGCCAACTACCCTACAAAAATAGATTTATGTCCTAAGTTTATTCTTTAAATTACAACTTGCGGGAGATGTCCTGAGAAAGTCTGTGTTATTCCTCACGAAAGACTATTCCTCCCATACTGAATAAGAAAATTCAGCCATCACCGAAAAACTTCCAGAGAAGCCTTCCTGCCAAGTGTTCCTCATTTTACAACCTGTCAGACCTAAACATGTACAACCACACTGAGAAATTATTCAATAGGAGATCTGTGTGATAATGATCTTGAGACAGGCTGTGGCAAGAAATTCATTAGAAAGAGTTGGGTAAGTTCACTTCCTCCTTAACAGCCTTGAGCATTTTTCTGTGGAAAAAAAGTATATAATGTGTGAGCAGTGAAGGAGGGGAGGATGAATTCTAGTAGAGAATGAAGTTCATAAGTCACTGGGGAGGGGCTGATTCTGGAGGTGATGATTATCTAATACAGCTAACTGTATTCTACAACATCAGAGCTCAGTCAAATGCTCCTCTGAAGATGTGACATTCACATTATTCCACTGTGAGGCAAGGTGTGTATTCTCGCCCCTTGAGCCTGGGGGAACTTAGAAGTTGCCCTGACAAGTGAAATGTGGTGAATATAATGCCATGTGACTTCCAAGGCTAAATGTCAGCCCTAGATGTCCTGGAGTAGTCTCTCTCTCCTCTTCCTCCCTCTCTTTCTTCTTCTCCATCTCTCCCTCATCTATTCTCTCGAGGATGTACCTTGGGAGCCTTGAAGGGAAATACAGAAATCCGGTTTTTCAAAGCCACAGAGCACCAAATGTAGGGAACACACAAGATGAGGAGAAAAGCCAGAGGACCCCAGGTGGCTTGTTACCAACCTTTGAGTCATCTTTGCCAATGCAAATGAAACAACTGGACTTTCTTCACTAAGTCCTGCCAATGTCATAAAAAAAATTAACTAGGATTTTCTTTGTTTGTTTTGAGACTGGGTCTCCCTAGGTAGCCCAGGATGGCCTTGAACTCATGATCCTCCTGCCTCAGCCTCCCTAGCACTAGAATTATAGATGTGTGTCATTATGTCCAGCCTTGTTGTTCAAAGTCACTAAGTGTGGGGCGGTCTGCTACACAGACACAGTAATTGGAACACATGGGAAATGGTTACTTGGGGAAATGGATTACTAGGCTGTCACTAGGTAACTGGGAGAGAACATGGGTGGATGAGGACAAGAAAATGAGAACAAAGCCAAAGAAAGTGTAAATTTCTTTGAACCAATAGAATAATGAGCAGCAGGTACTGACAACCAGGGACCGGGGAGAAACTAACTCTAACTAGTAATGTGAAAACTAAAACTAACCAGAGTTTCCCACTTCCTAAGCATTTTGGTGCATCAAGATTTTTACCTATCTGTGGTGCCCAGATGGCTTGAGAAACTTGATGCTATTTCCATATGGAGTGGAATGCACACAGGGAAAACCCACACATCGAATAAAGCAGTTTTCAGCATCACAGGTTGGTTATTTCTCCGATAATTCTCCCACCTCTCTGCTCAGCCCTTCGTAATTTCCTGTTGCCTTTATCTCTCACTCTGTTCTGAATGTAGAATAAGGTCTGTCCGCCCTTGCCTGTTTCTCATGGCAGAGCCAGCAACAGTCCAGCCTTGTGCTTTCAGTTTCCACCCCCGTGCTCTGGATTCTCTGATCTGTGTCAACTCGTTCTTGCAAGTTTAGACTTCTGCAATCACCAGGTGCTCAACACTCCACCTGGTTTCTCATGCTCAGCAGCTACCAAACAGATCTAGAAGTTTCTTCCCTTTATATTTTCCATCTTTCGATGGTAATGAATTGTAGCAGGAATCTTAAAAGTTCTTATTAATAAAAACAAACCTGGGGCTAGGTATTGGGTTAAAGCTGGAAGATCAGAGAAGCAGAACAAGCCACAGCTACCTCACCTTGCCAATTCCTCAGCTGATCCTGTTTCCTCAGACTGGATGCCTGTGAGTCCTCATCTGAATGGCTCTCAGCTGAACTGTGCTGCTCAAAGCCTAAAAGCTTAACCAGCCAAAAGCTACTAGTTTCTGGTTTTCACGCCTTATATATCTTTCTGCTTTCTGCCATCACTCCCTGGGATTAAAGGCTTGCTTTCTGGGATTAAAGGCGTGAGTCACCATGCTTGGCTGTATCCTTGAAGACACAGAGATCCAGGTAGATCTCTGCCTCTGGAATGCTAGGATTAAAGGCATGTGCTACCACTGCCTATCCTCTATGTTTAATATTGTGGCTGTTCTGTCTCTGACCCCAGTTAAGTTTATTAGAGTGCACAATATTTCGGGGAACACAATACCACCACAATGAATGGCACATCTCTCCTCAGGTACCCAGAGCAGGGAACTTGGAGCTATCTTTGCCAACTCCCTTTTCTTTCTCCCCCAAAACATTACTTGTTTGTCAGATATGTATCCTTGGGTTTCTACAATAGTTTCTTAATAGGTCAGCTTTGCTCCCCTATCCCATTGTCTGTACTGACATTCATCTTTCTAAATGGCCAAGTTGACCCTAGCATCTGCCTGCTTAAAGCCCACTAAAGGTCTGCTGGAGCTCGCAGTATAAATCTCATGCTCCTTGGTGTAGATTCAAATCCATCCATACCTTGGCCGAGGCTAAGTTTCCCTTGATCCTGCCTTCCAGGATCCATTCTAGCTGTGTACTGATGCTCCTTGAGTAGTTTATGAATCATACTAGAGTCATTAATTTGTACACGTACACACACACACACACACACACACACACACACACACACACACACACGAATGTCTTCCTCTCCCTCCTGGTTTGGCCTTTTTTTTACACCTTCCTTACCCCTAGTAGGCTGCTGGGCATGGGGCCACTGCTTCAGCTTTTCAATCTTTCCTGGGTTTGGCATCTATCTTTATTTGCAAATATTGTGGTCTGTGGGTAACTCCATCGTGACATTTTTCACACTGTGCCCTGTGCCTGCTTGTTAATTTCTTATTAGACTAAAAGCTTCCTGGGAACAAGGCCTGGGGTTAATTCCATGTTGTATCTGTGTGTTCTACATAACATCCGCCTTTTTCTTGTAGATGCTCTCAATACAAGCTGTTTCACTTCATAAATAAGCATGTTAATAATTTGAACTTTGTCTCATTTTGGAGTTAAATGATATGAGTGTTATATCTGAGTACAGATGTCCCAGTTTACAGTGATTTGATTAGGAGATTTCAACTTTCCAAAGACATGAAAATGAAACACCGTCAGGAGAAACATTACCCTTGATTCTGAATTCTGATTTTCACAGTTCTTGTTTAAGTCTGAGCCATATCAGCAGAGGCTGCTCCCATTCATGAGAGGAAATGATAGGCTTTCTACAGAGATGTTCCTGAGCAGCCTGCCTAGGAATGTGCTGTGAGTTATGGGCATGAAATACATTTTTCACTTATAGCATTTTCAATCTAAAGGAGTTTATCAATGCAAAACCCACATTGCAATTTAGCTTCTTGCTTAAACAGCTATACAAGATTTTATGAGTTGTGTGATCTCTGATTCGTTTCCTTTTCTCTCTCAAATATCATTTTATATATCTCCCATGATAGCATCACTCTGACCTAACCTGCAGTATCCAGGGGTGCTGTTTTTGTTGTTGTTGTTGTTGTTCCCACAGAGTACAGAGAAGCTTTCAGTCCAAGGTGGAAAAGCAGCATCAGCTGGACTGGCAGCATTCCCACTCCCCCTGCCCCCCCCCCCCCCCTTGTCTACATGGAATTGACAAGGTAAGTCCCAGACATCTCAACAGCAGGAAACCAGCGGGAGTGAGAGCTCCAGGGCTGTCCTCTGGGTTCTCCCTCATTCTTGTCAGTGCATGGCTGTGGTCAAAACCCTCCGTTACATCGTTCTTGAAGAAGTACCTATTACAGTTCAACCTGTCAACCCTACTATGATTTGCCATTACTTCAATAATTTCTTTCTTCAATCAGTCCCTGTAAGTGCCCCCAAAGAGTGTCACTCTAGAAGAGTTACTGTATGTGTAATTTTATTATCTTACATAGTTTCTATAAATTGTATATATAAATTATGTCTTTTATGTAAAATTATATATTATTTATATGATTTTGTCATTTCATTCCTTGGGGAAATGCCAGCTAAGTAAATGAATGGAATTCACTATGGAGTAACAGCACATCTTAGAGACCAGGAAGGCGCAGAAGGAAAGAGAAGCAGAAAGGCACCAAACACAAAACTGCGAACTTGACAAGCCTGCTCCCCAACGCCCTAATGCAGTGAACTCATTTCTGGGTAGCTTTGGTTAGAGGCCAAGAGACGCCACAGAACTTCCTTGTTGAAATAATCCTCAGTCCTCATAGGCTTGGAAAAAAGACAAAGTTACTCCAAAGGGAGAGAAGCCAGGAGATAGCATTACTGAAGGAAGAATTGTTTTACCTTTCAATCCTCACTTTAAGAACGCTGAGGAGCACATTTACAACCCCAGTACTTGGGAATCCGAGGGAGGAGGATTGCCGTGCATTGGGGGCCAGCCATGGCTATATAGAAAGACTATCTATGCATGAATAAAATCTAAGGATGAGAAAAGGAGCAGGAAGAGAGGGAAAGGAAAAATGTGAAAAGGAAGAGATTTTTCCACTGATAACTTTGCAAGCTTGTTCTTCGCTGAGACTGATAGCGCAGGCCTGTAACCCCAGCTACTTGAAGGGTCCAGGCAGGCAAATTACAAGCACAAGGCATGGCTGGCCTATACAACGAGTTCAAGACTAGCCTTTGAGGCTAGCCTGGGCAACTTAACAAGACCCTGAGTTGTAGAGTAGGGTGCTTGACTAAATATGCAAGAGGTTCTAGGTTCAAGTCCCAGAAAACCAAACACACACATGCACGCACACACACACACACACACACACACACACACACACACACACACACAC
>CABHPR010141606.1:0-10231 GCA_902168415.1 Peromyscus melanophrys
AATAATGAACATTGTCTGGGAAGATGTACTCACTGGGGCAATAGTGGCATGAACATCACGGGACTCACTAACTACTTTCCACTGAGATTTAAACTCTGCTGCACAAAATTGAACTCATGCCTGGTACCAGTAACTGGGCCAAAAACCCTGGCTAGCTAGGTTATTGGCCTTAGGGGAGAGTCTAATATTATTATTATTACAAATGTAGTAGATGATTATTAATACAGAGACCCACAACTGGTCAAGGTACACCAGATGAGTCTGAGCCTTTTAACTTTAAGAATTCTCAGGCATGCCAGGTGGGTCTGAGACCTCCAGAAAAAGAGGACTCATGTCATTTTATTACAATTTTAATTGTCTTTCATCTTTATTTCATGTTATTCTTGTTTTATTAACTTACATTCTAACTTCATGAATTGCTTCCACGGCCCTTTATTAGTTTCTTGCTTTCTATGGGTACTCTAATTTAAACACACATAACTAAAGAGCCAAAGCTAATATCCACATAGATAGAATATGTAATACTTATCTTTCCCAGTCTGAACTACCTCACTCAAAATGGTTATTTGGGGTTCTATCCATTTACCTGTGAATATCTTACTGCTTCAAGCACTATATTGAAAAGCGGTAGAGAGAGTGGGCATCCTTGCCTTGTTACTAATTTCAGTGGAAAAGCATCATTATTTTCTACATTTAGCATAATGCTGGTTGTGAACTTGCTGTATATTGCCTTTAGTACATAGAAATAGTCCTCTGTGTTCTTAGATTCTCTAGGACTTTTATCATGAAGGAATGTTGGATTTTTCTCAAAGGCCTTTTCTGCATCAAATGAGATGATCATGTAGCTTCTGTCCTTGTGTCTACTTATGGGGTGGATTACATTTGATTTATGCATGCTCAGCCATCCCTACATTCCTAGGATGAAGCCAAGTTGATTGTAGCAGATGAGCTTTTTGATGTGTTCTTGAATTCTGTTTTCAAGTATTTTATTGAGATGTTTGGCATCTATGTTCATCAGAGAGATTGGCCTAAAATTGGGTCTTTGTCTGATTTTAATATCAGAGTAATAATACTGGCTGCATATGGGTATGTAAGTATCCCTTTCTTTTCTAGTGTATGGGATACTTGAGGAGTTTGGGTATTAGTTCTTCTTTGAAGGTCTGGTAGAATTTTGTGCTGAACCCATCTGGCCCTGGGCTTTTGCAGTTGGGAGATATAAAATTACTGTTTTTTATCTCGTTGGTTGTTCTGGGGCTGTTTAAATTGTTTGCTGCATTGTGGTTCAACTTTGAAGGCTCATATACATGTAGAAATGTATGCCTTCTAGGTTTTCTAGTTTAATAGAATAGACATTATTAAAGTGTGTCCTTCTGTTCTCTGAATTTTATCAATGTCCTTAATGTCTTTCTTCCTACCTCTAATTTTATTAATTTGTGTTTTCTCTCTATCTCTTCTAGTTAATCTGGCTAAAGGTTGGTCGATCTTGTTGATCTTTTTAAATAACCATCTCATTTGCACCAGAAGATGGACTGACAAAATCAAAGGTGAGTTTGGAAGGAGTGGCTGCATAATCCTAGCTACGAGGAGCAAGGTATGCAACTAAGGTTCAAAGGCCTGAGGGGGAGTCTCTGTGACTTTCTTGCTATGTTAGTGGTCGTGTGGCCCCCCAAAAGAGGGCTAAGATATGCTACCAAGGCTGAGTCCGTCTTCTAGAAGGAAAATTGGCTTGGGGATCTGCAGAGGAAGTCCTGGTGAGGATGCCTTCCTTTGTGTGGTATGGGGTAGCATGTCTGTTTGATGAGTGGGGTCCTGTGCATGAGCATAAATATGTCCTAAAAGAAGTTAAAGGTTGTGGAGGCCCACAGAGGCTCCCTAGTAAGGCCTTACTCAAGGTCAGAAAGTCTGAGCTTGCTTTGTCCAGCAGGGCTGCATAATAGCATGATTTGGTAAAAAATGTGGTTACCAGGTGTTTTGAAGGGTCTACACTTGTTGGTACTTTATTGACCTTGAAAGCCCATCATGAATAAACTCAGGGTGACTGGATGTTGACCCAGGGTCCTTCCGAAGCTATCCTGTGTCTCTATCTTTTTCTTCATCTATGTATATTTCTTCCCATTATTTCTCAATTCCTCACTCCTTCCTCCAAGAACCTTTTGACAGGTTGGGGCTGGCCACCAACAAAAGGTTTAAAACAAATTTCGCTGCCATGAGAGGATAAGGAAGTGTGTCATTAAGTTGCTGTGGGAGTTGCATAGCCACTGCTAAGTATAGTAAAAAGTATATCTATGGGTAAGATGCCCTGTTTCTTTGTTTTGTTTTCACTTAATTCTAATATTTATATTTTTTCCTTCTTAACTTCTTCCTTGACCCAACTATTATTCAATAGTGTGCTTGTTTAATCTGCCAGATACTGGTACTTTCTATAGTTCTATTGCTATTGCTATCTAGCTTTAGTGCACTGTGGTCATGTAGAATGCAGGATGCTAGTTCAGTTTTCCTGTATTTGCTAAGGCTTTGGGTCCTACTACTACATGGTCAATTTTGGAGAAAGTTCCATGGAATGCTGAGAACAATGTATATTCTTCAATGTTTGGGTAGAATGTTCTGTAGATCTCTGTTAGGGTCATTTGATCTGTAATTCCATTTAGCTCCAATGTTTCTGTTCATTTTTTTAAATTCCATGCAGTCCCAAGACAGTGGGTATGGGGTCCCACTGGAGATAGGGAGGCTGCTACCTGAGATGGCGGAGTGCTCAGGACGCCACGCGGTCTTTAGGTAGCCAGGTCTTCCATCTTGAATTTCTATTTCTCATTTCATTCAATAAGTGTTAGAGTTTAGCTGAGCAGTTATTTGATGGAAACACTTGTGAACTGTATGGATTATAAAATATAAACCAGGTATGGGTCCTTTGAAATTGTGGTATATACTACATACATACAAAAAATCTATTGTGTTAATATTCAAAGACCCAGCAATACATGTACTAAATTGTAAATGGGCTTATTTCTACAGAGCTTGGAAGGATGTGTTGAAATCAGAGAAAGAGACTAACAATGGGTGTCCATCCCTCCAGAAGGGAAGCTGGTCTGCCAGGAGCTGGGATCCTGCGGTTCCTGTGATCTGCTGTCCCACCTGTTCTGCAGCTCTCTAGACAGCACCAAGGGGTCACTGACTTCTGTAAATATCTGCTTTCCCTGCTCACCATCGCCACAGTGGGGCCGGGGCTACATGCAGTGGCTGAAACCTCTTCCTCTGTGAACTGAATATTAAGAGATGAAATCCAGCTAGATAAATAAACCAAGTCCCTGTGCCAGAGACAAGTGTCAGTGTCCATAGCCAAGAAAATTTTCCCATACACAACACCCTGCAGGGCAGCTGAGGAGTCTCCTCATATTTCAGATTTGGGAGAAGGAGGGGACATGAGAGACAAAAGAGGATCAGTCCTGTGTCTGTCCCAGATCACCATTCCTCGCTGTGTTCAAACCACCGAAGACCTGGGGATTTTCATTTGAAGGGGAGGACATGAGTTTGTTCACAGATGGCTGCATCCTGGCAAGCAGCAGACAGAGAGGCAGGGGACACATGTGGAGACTCTGAGAGGCTCTGGGAGGGGACACTGGGGGGCCAAAGCTTGGGCCTATCATTAATGTTCTTGCAGAGCCACTTAGAAGAGACAGGCTTGTCTCACAAGGGAACAGCATCTCAGCAAAGAAGGAAATGCAGTGTCTTTCCTGGCTCCGGACAGTCTGTGTGAGAAAGGGACTGCAGGGGAAGGGGCAAGGTCAGATCCTGAGAAAAGTTATGCCCACGTGCTTTTGTCGTTGTCTATTAAGATATCCATATTGTGGAGGCTCACAGACACGAAGTGTTTTTATTACATTTACTCATAGTGTAAATGTGTGTGTATGTGTGTGTTCGTGCATGTGTCACAAAGCCAGACGTGTGTGTGAGCGTGTGTGTGTGTGTGTATGTGTGTGTGTGTGTTCACTCCTATACGTCACAAAGTTGTATATAGGTCAGAGAACAACTTACATGAGTCATTCCTCTCCTTCCACCAGGTGGGACCTGGGAATCAAACTCAGATTTCAGGATTGGTAGCAGACACTATTAACCCCCACGCCATCCATTCCTCAGAAGGGGTAAGGCCTCCCATGGGAGTCAACAAAGCATGGCATATCAAGTTGAAGCAGGACCAAGCTCCTCCCCCCTGCATCATGGCTGAGCGAGGCATCCCACCATAGGGAATATGTTCCAAAAAACTAGCCCATGCACCAGGGACAGATCTTTGTCCAACTGCTAGGGGCCACAAACAGACCAAGCTACAAAACTGTCACCCACATGCAGAGGGCCTAGGTCAGCCCCATGCAGACTCCCTAGCTGTCAGTCTAGAGTCCATGAGCTCCCATGAGCTTGGGTCAGCAGTCTCTGTAAGATCCCCATCATGACCTTGACCCTCCTTGCTCATATATCACCTCCTCCCTCTCTTCAACTTGACTCCCAGAGCTCGGCCCAGCACTTGGCTGTGGATCTCTGCATCTGCTTCTATCAGTTACGGGATGAAGGTTCCATGATGAAAATCAGGGTAGTCACCAACCTGATTACAGGAGAAGGCCGGTTCAGCCACCCTCTCCTATTGCTAGGGGTCTTAGTTGAGATCCCACTAAGCCGTCTTGCTGATTGATTCAACATGAAATGCTTAATGATGGGCCTCAAACCCAGTTCTTACCGTTCAGCTAAGGGGCTTGTCCTCTGTCCAGAGGCTAGCATAATAGGATTAAGCTGCAGACCACTGGGAAGAAGGAAATCCCTGGGCTTCCTAAGATCAGAAGAAAGCAAAAACATCAGCCTGTTGCATTGCCCCAGGACCCTGGTGGGGGGCTAGTTTGAAATGCTATCAGGAAAAGGGGGCTGAAGTTCAAAGGGGACCCGATGGAACAGGCAAGTGGAAGGAACATGACAGGACTCTTTCACCTTCCTTCACGCCTGCTCTGAGCCTAGGAGGCCAGCTCCCTCCTGAACTGTGTTCCAATCAGGCCAGCTTCATGACCAAGGCCCCATCAAGGTGTGCACCCTCTGCCTCCACAGCCTCTGCTTCTGTACCCGCTACACCCTCCCGGCCTTTGCTCACAACACTCCCCGGACTGTTCCTTGTGTGAAGGTGGGAATTTGATTACAGGCTTTATTGGCACAGAATCTGAAACATGGAAGCCTCAGTAACACTGACTGAGTGAGCTGATCTAGACACCCATCATAGAGAAGAATAACAGAATCCCCACCTGTGAAAAATGATGGAGACTCTGATTTTATTTTAATCATGTGTTTAAGCACACAAGCTGATCCCAGAGGTTCTAGTTCTAAATATCTTTCACACATGACATTCTCAATTAAGACAGACTCTGAACAGGGTAGTACTACCATCATCATGATGTACACACACTAAGAGCTCCTGGGGAACATGTGGTCTGGTGATGTACTGGGAGAGGAAAGCCAAAAGGAGTCAGTATTAGCTTTGGGCTCCTCAGAGGAGTCATCCACAGTCCTGGTGAGTTGCTCTGCTTTGTAGCAGTGGCTCCAGCACTGGTGGCTGTAGGCTGAGAGCCCTGAAGAAAGGAGCTGATAAGAAACATGTGAATCTGAGTTTGATTCCCAGGTCCCATGTGCAGAGAACCCTCTCCCGAGCTCGACACTGTTAAAAAGGGAAACAGAGAGACAGTAAATTCCACAGCACTTACTTGAACCCGGGACAGCTCACCAATCAGGTAACTCAAAATCAGAGATGGTGTGGAAGCTCCGCTGAGAAGCTTTACAGAGGTGAAGCAACATGCCTGATTTCACACTGTTGTCTGCTTGCCGCATCTGCTCTCTCTCACTGAAAAGTCTGTACTCACGTAGCTACCTGTTAGCTTGCTGTGACTGATTGGCAGGACTTGCGTTCTGCTTTTCTTTAACATGAGAAACAGCTCAAAGGAAGTTTTGGTAATGTTTGCAAAGCAAGCAAGATCGGGGTCACCTAACCTGGCTTCATCCACTAAGTGATGCTTCAGGCCTGGTCCCTGTCTTTATCAAGAGGTTGTGAACTATGTAGCAACCAACGCCGCCACTTAGATGTAATCCACTTCCTCACAACCCTTGGCTGGGCTTCCTTGGCTGACAGAGCAGCCTGCGGGAATAGGGCAGGGATTGTGAGCCTGGGCGTGGAGTGACTCCTGTAAATTTACAGGGGGCACTAGGCCAGGTCACTGAAAATCTGTCCACTTCAGGTGAGAGTATTCAACAGCATAAGGCACACTCCTGCTTTGCCAGTAGAGGCAGAGGGGTAGAGAAGCGTGGGCAAAGCCAGCCCCACACACTGGTTAAGGAAACAGATCCACCGTGCTGAAGGGAAGTTCCCCCACTGGGGCACGGGCTACCCACAGAGGGAGGTGAACCTCGATGGACCCTTCACTAAGTCACCAAGAGGGCTATCCAGTGAGCTGAGTCTCAGCTGCTTGATTGTCAATGAATTATTTCTTGTCATATTATTTTTTGGCAGGTCACTCTGCCTTCCTGATTTAAAAAAAAAATAGGTTTCAAGCGTCAAACGTCACTGTGGCTTCCAGAGCATTCATTTTGGCCACCTACCAAGTGAAAGCAAGAAAACTGAGTATATCCAAGCACCTAAACGTGGCTTACCACACAGCCCAGATCCCCTGAGGTCACTGCCCATGGCATTTTGAGTTTGTTTCCGTCTTCACTAAAACACCTTTTCTTTGTATTCCTTCTCTCGTCTCTTGCTCTCACCCTTGGCCTCCTGGATGGCCTTCTTCTTTCTTTCTATAAACAAGGGTATAAATTACCACTTAGCTTGAGCAGCTCAGTGGATCCCCGCTCTTTACGCAGTCAGCGTGCTCTGTAATGGATCGCCTTTCTGCAAAGGCGCAGTCCCTGCAATCGGGAGCTTTTGATGGAGAGCCCAGGCTCCATAACTCAGGAGATCAGAAGCATTTCTACTCTGATGAAGTTCAGTTTAGTGCAAAAGAAACATGTGTTTCCTGTCCATTTTTCTAAATCGATTGAGTCATTTGTCTAATTTAAACACTCTATAAATTACACACATCTTCCCAAGACAGGGATGAGGGTGAGATGCTTGATATATGCTTTTTCATATGGCTTGAATCCATCACTGTCTCCCTCAAGGCCCCTTGGCTTTCTCCTGAGTGGGTGGAGGCCCCATAACTCTCTGATCTACTCCATTTCCCTGACACTCCTTAGTATCCTTGTTCAGACAATTTGGTCAGAGAATTACGGCTGACTTCAGAGGACACAGACTGAAGGCTAAATTGGTACTACATCATTCACTCCCTTACGTTTGTTAGCACAGCCATCAAACTCTGCAACCTCCCACCAAACCCTGTCCATTCTTGCAGGAGTGAATTGACACGCAAAAAAGTCAGTGGAGGCCGGTGGGCACGGGTATCCACAGTAAACAATTAAGACACCAGATTTGCCAAGTTAGCACAATGAGATTAGAGGAAAGAAACTCACATTCTGTTTGTCAGTTTGTCTGGTACAAGAGCCTTCCAGAAGTGTAAAGGCCTTATAAGATTTAGCATCTACAGATGGTAGGGTGTTTGACTTCCCAAAGATTGCTGGGAAACTGTTGCTTAGAAATCAACTAGACTCTGCTTTATTATCATTTAATTAGACTCCATCTTGCTTTTTAAAGCTTACTCTTTGTCCTCATGCCCATTCATTAAATCACATCCTTAGAAATACTTAACCTGGAAAAGGGCGGGGGGGATGTAATGAATCTAAGCCTCTTACTTTATGCACAGGCTGAGAATGGCAAAGGGTATCAGTGGAGATAAAAATAGCACTAAGATTCTCAGACATTGGTTCTGACTCTAGAGGTTAGAAAATATAAAGGTGGGGACAACTTTAAGTCTCTAAGCACAGCCATCACGTGGTATTGCACTCAAGTTTCATCTGAGGCAACAGGAGACGTTCAAAGCTGATTTTGAAAACGAAAGAGAAAACTCTGTATGTTTTCAAACTGAAAATATAATGTACCTAGAATATAAATGTATAACTGCATAATTTAATAATGTGTAAGAAGACTGGAGAGGTGGCTTAGTGGTTAAGAACGTTTGTTTTTCTTGCAGAAAACCCAGGTTTAGTTCCCAGCATCCACATGGCAATTCATAACATCTGCAACTCCAATTCCAGGGGATCTAACCCCCTTTTCTGACCTCCTCAGGCACCAGGCACACCCATGGTACACTAGATTCCTAAGAATTACTGACAATGGATTTTTAGAAATGTGTAAAGACAATCACCAATTATGACTCCCGTAAGATTTCTAAAAGTTACAAGAACCATACACAGGCTAGATAAATGCAACAATCCTACAGCACTGGAAATCGTTTCTAGAAGTCCTGGCCATGGAGAGACTAAGCATGTTCCTGTCGCCATGCTGCAAGAGCGCATGCATGCAGCTGCCTCCTCCAGCCTGCAGCTCTCATAGGTCGACTTGGCCGGGATGGCATGCGGACTCCAGCTCTGGCATCTGAGCACCTAGACTTGGGCACCGCTTGTCTGAAGATTATTGTGGGTAGTTAAATTCCAGCTCTGGCTCTTCCTGTTTGTTCTCTCAAGATGACGTACTCTATCCTGCACCAGCCAATTTCCTAGGCCTGGGGCTTTGCTACTTGTCCCACTGAGTGACACCTCGGATTCATTTTATAGTTTTACTAGTTCTTCAAGAGTTTTGTACAATGTGTTTTGGTTATATTTATCTCCTCCCACAGCTCCTCCCAGACTGAACCCCCAATCCCTATCAATACAACTTTGTGTCTTTTACTTTTTCACACCCATCAAGCCCAATTTACACTGCCCATAAGTTTGTGGATATGAGGTCTTCCATTAGAGCCTTGTGGCCTTCCATAGATCGTTCCTGACTAACCAAGGCCCACACTCAGAAAATTAACTCTCCCTCTCCCAGCAACTACCAATTACCAATAGCTCCTTGGCTAGGGCTGGGACCTCATGCCCCCCTCCCTCCTCTGTGCCACAGCTGGTCTGGCTTGAGTGTGCATATGTCTTGTGCACACTGTGAATTCATGTGCACAGCTGCCTTGCTCTGTATTTGTGGTCACTCATGACTTCCGGTTCTTACACTCTTTCCATCCCTTATTCTGAAATGATTCCTGAGTATTTGGAGGAGAGGATAGGATAGATATGCCTCGTTTAGAGCTAGGCATTTGGCCATCTCTTATGCCTTGACCAGTCTTGGGTCTGTGATAATCACCATCTACTGTAAATAGACACTTCTTAGATGAAGGTCGAGAGATCCATTCATCTGCAGATACACCAGTAAGTTATTAGGAGTCAGTTTCATACTATGTTTATCAGAAAATAGCAGGAGGTTCTCCCCTAGGGCCAATGACTTAGCGAGCCACAGGTTCTTGGCTTAATAATGGGGCCAGATGTGGGCTTCACCTGTGGAGCCCGTCTTTAATCCAATCAGGAAGCACATCCCACAATGCTCATGCCACAGTTGCATGTCTTCCCAGTGGGCATGTCTTCCCAGGCCAGTCATTAGTGTAGCTCTCAGGGCCCATAGCTGGGTAAGACTGGTGATTATCTTTCTCCTCCAGGGACAAGCACAGCACCATCCACCACCATGACAACCAGCTACCTATAAAGAAGCTTGCAGCTCAGTGCTAGCTTGATATGTTCAAGTCCTACCCCCAAGTCATGAGCAATAGGGCCTCACTGCCAAGTTCCTGAGGGTACCCACAACATGGGCAATTGCCTATGATATTTGAGGTTCTATGGTAGTGGTTCTCAACCTTCCTAACACTGTGACCCTTTAACACAGTGCCCCATGTTGTGGTGACCCTCAACCATAAAATCATTTTCTTTGCTACTTCATAACTGTAATTTTGCTAGTGTTATGAATCATAATATGCAGGATATCTGATATGCGACCCCTGTGAAAGGGTCGTTCAAGTTGCAAAGGAGCCATGACTCACAGGTTGAGAACCACTGTTCTATGGGATCTTACTGGTCAAGTTTCCAAAAGAGGGAACCCAATCCTGACACTAGACTGTTTGTTAGCCTGGGACACTGATGCCCTGTTATTGTGTAACCACATTACTACATTCTAATGTATAGACAAGGACAGGATCTTTCCTCCCCTCCTTCCCCCTCTTTTCCTCTCTCTCTCTCTCTCTCTCTCTCTCTCTCTCTC
>CABHPR010141606.1:10331-26823 GCA_902168415.1 Peromyscus melanophrys
TTATCTCACTCGGAATGATTGTCTCCGTATCCATTCGTTTACCTGTGAATTTCATAATTTGTTTTTCTTTAGAGCTAAACAGTATTCCACTGAGTACACATATCACATCTTCTCTTTCCATTCATCAGTTGATGGATATTTGGGTTGTTTGTGATTTTCTTGCTATTGTGAATAAAGAGGCGAATGAACATGTATAAACATGTATCTCTATTGTATGATATGGAGTCATTTGGGTATATACTCAAGTGAGGTATAGCTAGATCATGTAGTAGGACTCATTTAACTTTTTTGGGAACTCTACACTGGTTTCCATGGTGACTACACCAGTTTGCACTCCCACCAGCAGTGAATAAATGATGCCTTTTCCCTACATTCATGCCAGCATTGGGCATCTTTGTTTTTTTAATCTTAGCTATTCTGATTGGGGTAAAATGAAATCTCAAAGTACTTTAAATGTGTTTCACTGGTGGCTAAGGAGTTGAACATTTAAAAAAATATTTCTCAGCCATTTCATTTCCTCTCTTGAGAACTCTGTGTTTAGTCCCATGCCTTATTCTTTCTTTTTTAAAAAAAAAAATTGGGTTGTTTGATTTGTTGATATTTAGGGTTTTGTTGTTGGTTTTTTTGTTTTGTTTTTGTTTGTTTATTGTTGTTGTTGTTTTTCTTTTTTTTTTTTTTTTTTTTTTGGTTTTTCGAGACAGGGTTTCTCTATGTAGCTTTGTGCCTTTCCTGGAACTCGCTTTGGAGACCAGGCTGGCCTCGAACTCACAGAGATCCACCTGTCTCTGCGTCCCGAGTGCCCAGCCAATATTTAGGTATTTTGTTGTTGTTTGTTTTAAGATTTATTCCCTTTTATTTTATGCGTATGAGTTCTTTGCTTTAATATAGGTATATGTACCACATGCATGCCTGGTATGCACAGAGGTCCAAAGAGGGTGTCAGATCCCCTGGAACTGGAGTTACAGATGGTTGTGCGCCACCATGTGGGTGCTAAGAACCAAACCCAGGTCTTCTGCAAGAACAGCAAGTGCTCTTAACCACTGAGCCATTGCTCCAGTCCCCTGATGTTTAGGATTTTTAGTTCTTGTGTGTTCTAGATGTATAGTTGATAACGATTTTTTCCCATTCTGCCAGCTGCCTCTTCTCTCAGATTATCTTTGGTGAACAGAAGTTTTTTGTTTGTTTGTTTCATGGGGTCTCATTTATTAATTGTGGTTCTTGATGCCTGCACTGCCAATTCCTGTCCAGAAAGTCATTTCCTGTGCTAATAAGTTCATGAGTGTTCTCTATTTTCCTTTGACAGATTCAGAGTATCAGGTCTTAATGTTGAGGACCTTGATTCATTTGGAGTTGAGTTTTGTAAAGGGTGAGAGATAAAAAATCAAGTTTCATTCTTCAGCATGTAGCTATCCAGTTTGACCAGCACCATTTGTTGAAGATGCTTTCTTTACTCTGACATGTATTGTTGCTCATTTGTAAAACAAAAACAAAACCAGGTGGTAGGAATGTGGATTTATACGTGGGTCCTCAGTTCTGGTCCATTGATTACTGTGTCTGTTTTTAATGCCTGTGCCTTGCTGGTTTTATTACTATAGTTCTGTAGTATAACTTGAAAACTTGGGTGGTGATACCTCCAGCAGATTGTTACTATTTTTTTCTTTATTATAAAAAAACTTGCAAATAAACTAAAATATCACAAGCCAAAATTAACCAGACACAGATTCTTTATAAATTAATGAATTTATATCCTGCTATAATTGGCACTCAAAAAAGAAGCTGTGATGCCTCACATTGAATCTTACACTTTCAGTATCAAATATATTTTACACATTTGTTCACAACCAAAACAAGCAAACAAAATTCACATCAGAGTTAGAACTAGAGAAACAATCAGCTTTATCTCCTCCTTCATAATTCTCATTCATTGCCTGCCCTCAGTCCTCCCTCACCCCTTAACCTTTCTTATTCCCCCTTCTTCATGTTACACATGGAAATTGTGTGTGTGTGTTTGTGTGTGTGTATGTGTGTATGTGTGTGTGTAATTCTATATACTATATATATAGTATTGGCTAGATTCTGCATGTGAGAGAGAATATGTGATTTCTTTCTAAGATTATGTGATGTTGTAAATATTACATATTTGAAATCCACCCATTTTTCTGCAAATCCTTTAAACTTCATTTCCCTTTGGAGCTGAATAGTGTTCATTGTATATACCAAATTTTCATTATCTATTTATCTGTTGATAGACAATTAGGTTTATTCCAATTCCTTATATAGTAAATAAAGCAAATAAACTTGAAAAATATCTCTCTGATAGGGTGTGGAGTTCTCTAGATATGAGCTCAGGAGTGAAGTAGCAGAATCATATCCTAATTTCAAATTTTTGAGAAATCTCCACATTGATTTCCACAATGACTTTATTAATTTTTGCCTCTACCAAGAGTGAATGGGGATCCCATTCTCTCCACACTCTCTCTAACATTGTTGTCAGGTTTCTTAATGATAGCCATTCTGATGGGAGGGAAATGGTATCTCAAAGTAGTTTTAATTTGCATTCCCTTGATGGCTAGGGATAGCAAACACTTTTAAACATAGTTATTAGTTATTTGTGTTTCTTTTTATAAAAACTGTTGATTCAGGTCATTTGCCCATTTGTTGGTTAGCGGTTTTATGTCATTGGTATTTAATTTCTGTAATTCTTTTAAATTTTGGACATTAGCCCCCTTGTTTGAAGTGTAGCTGGTAAAGATCTTCTACCAGTCTGTGGTGTGTTTTTATTGCTCAGGATTGTTTTGACTATCCTGGGTCTTTTGTGTGTCCACATGAAATTGTGTGGAATGGGGCAGTCAAGTGTTTAAGGCTACAGACTGCTTCGGATTTCTTTGCTGAGTCTTCCTGGCTATGAGGATAGTGACCCCTCCAAAGATGCATATTAGAACTGCTGTCTTCTAGAGAAAGAACGAACTTGAGATTCAACTTCCCGGGCATTTGCACATCTAAATCTGTCATTGGTGCCATAAATGTAAACTCCCAGAACTTTTCAGTTTTGAATATTAACAAATGGATTTTTCCTGTTGTTCTTTACTTTTACCTAAAAAACAAAATGTGCCCCAACCAATGGGGAACTCATAAACGGCTAATACATCAGTCCTCCAAACCTCTGGGCATAGATGTTATATTTCCAAAGGGCCCCACTGGTGAAGGCAGGTGGCAAAGGACAAATGAACTATCACTGCAACAGAAACCCCCTAAACAGACATCTTTAAAGGCATTCAATGCCATTACCCATCTGGGAAATGCAAATCAAAACTACCTTGAGATTCTGTCTCATCCAGCCAGAAAGGGTGTTATCAAGTAGACAAAGGACAACAAATTCTGGGAAGATGTGGGGGAAGGGAGGGTCCTCATTAATGGTCTGTTCAAAGGTATAAACATGTAAACTGGTACATTCACTGTAGAAGTCAGTGTGGAGGTTTCTCAAGAAGTTAAAAATAGATCCACCATACAACCAGCTACAATACTCCTGGGTATAAACTCAAAGATCTCTGTACCCCACAAAAGAAATGCCTGCATATCCATGTTCATGGCTGTTGTTCACAATAGCTAGGAAATAGAATTTGTATAAATGTCCCTCAGGAATTAATATTTGGGTAATGAAAATATGGTACACACCCAACAGAATTCCATTCAGCACTGAAGAAAAATGAAATTTGCAGGAAAATAGTTGACATGGGAAAATATTATGTTAAGTTAGGTAGCAGAAAGGTCCAGAAAAGACAACTACTATATATTCTCTGTCATATTCAGCTTCTAGCTTTGAATTTCAGATTTCTGTGTTTAAGTTTGAGTGAGTGAGGCCAGGAAGCAAGTAGGGAGCCATGAGAGGTATTCAGGTGAGTGGAGGCAGGAGAATGGATCTGGGAAAGTCTTAAAGGATGTAAGGATAGTAAAATATATGATATGAAAATAGAGTGGAAAAGTTTAAACAGAGATAGGGTATGAAATGAGGAAAAGTTGGGGAGGGTCAACTAAAACAAGATGTATGGAAAAGCCATATAGAAACTTAGTGTTACTTTATAAGTTAAATAAAAACAATATTGTTGTTTTTAGAGAGAGGCTAGAAAGGTGGCTCTGTAAGCAAGTGCTCTTACTTTGATAGCACAAGGGTCACCAGCACCTATGTAAAATCCAAGCATGGTGGGGCCAGGCTGTTGGCACACTCCTTTAATTCCAGCACTCTGGACAGGGGCAGACAGGTCTCTCTCTGTGTGTGTTTGAGGACAGCCTGATCTAGATATTTTGTAACAGGCCACCCAGAGCTGCATAGCGATAACCTGGGTATGGCTGCATGTGTAACCATAGCATTGCAGGGCAGATAGGCAAAGCCCCAGAGCTCACTAGCCAGCCAGCCTGGCTGAAATGGTGAGCTTCCAGTTCAGTGAGAGACCCTGTCTCAGGCAATACAGCAGAAAATGATGGAGGAAAACTCCTGGTGTTCTGATCTGGTCTCTGTATGTGTGGGTATGGAATTGCATACCTGCACACACACACACACACACACACACACACACACACACACACACACACCCTGTGTGGATTATTTAACAGTCCTCTCAGAAGCCATAGTTTTGTTTTGTTTTGTTTTTAAGTCCCAGTGCCAGACATGGAAAACTTCAGGGAGCTCCACCCACCTACCCTAACGCTTCTGGAACAATCAGATTATTGCATTGTTCTTGTTTCCACAAGAATTAGATGGTGAGACTCTCTTGCTGAAGAGGATGGTGAGACACTCTTGCTAAAGAGGATGGTAAGACTCTCTTGCTGAAAACATGGTGCACTTTGGACAGGACTCAGAAAAATCAAGCTATCCCTGAAGTGAAAACTTGCTCTCTGTGTGGTGCACCTTGTGCACACACCTGATTAGAAAACAGATGTGTTTGTATCTCACACAGACATTAATCGAGAAGGCAACAGTAACTATAATCCCAAGTCAAGTAAACTTCAGATAAAAATAACTATCAAGACGGTATCGTCAAATGGTAAAATAGCCCATCTTCTGAAAACACGAACTGCATGTGATTCAAGCAACAGGGCTACAGAATATGAAAGGAAATGCAGTGCTAAAAGTATAAGTAGAAAGCACCCTCTCTTTGAACAATTGGGAGAAACAGCTAGCTGTTATCATCAAGGGCAATTTACTGCACATGTGCCAATAGAGAGGTCTCCAAAGAAAGGTGCTGAGTGGAATCAGACAGTCTCCAAACATTCTGTGCTTCCTCATTTGTATAGTAATATCAAAATGTCAGAATTATAGACTTGGAAATTTACTGAGTATAACTACACTAGCCAAGGAAATAATAGACAAGAATTGAAAGACTGGCTGACATGAAATGAAAAGGCTTCCGCACAGCAGCAGAAACAACAGTGAAGAAATAGTCTACAGAATGGGAGAGACTATTTGACACCTGTCTACCTGACAGGTGATTCATGTTCAAAACGAAAAGCTCAATCCTAATCAGGCATGGTAGTACATACCTGTGGTCCGAGCATTTGGGAGCTGGAGTCAAGTAGATCAGATGTTCAAGGCATTCTCTGCTACATAAAGAGTGTGATATCAGCCTGAGCTTGAGACTGTCTCAAAACCAAACCAAAACAAACAAAAAACATTCAATTCCCCAAATCCTAAATTGTCCGATCAATAATCGGAGGTAAATGAGTTGAACAAATAGTTTTCAAAAGAAGTAAAAGTACCCAATGAATAAGTGAAAAAAATGTTCAACCATCTTACCCATAAAAGGGAACTGCAAATAAAAACTGCTTTGGGATGATGTCTCATCTCGAACTATCACACAAACTATCACACACTCCCAAAAAATGACAGGAAATGCCAGCAAGGATGTGGAGATTGGTGTGAAGAGGAACCATGTGATGCCCAGCTGCTGGGGATAAACATTAATGTAGTCACTGGGGAAATTATTATGGAGGTTCTTCAATAAACTACAGTTAGAACTGCCAATCATATAGCTCTACATTCCTGGGATACACCTGTGTTGTTTAGTTTTGTGTCAACTTAGCACAAGCTAGCATCATTTGTGAAGGAAAACTTTAAATTGAGAAAATGCCTCCATAAGATTGGCCTATAGGAAAGTCTGCTGGGCATTTTCTTAATTAATGATTGACGTAGGAGGGCCCAGGCCACTGTGGGTGGGGCCCATGCTGGGCAAGTGGTCCTGAGTTAGTTATATAAGAAAGTAGAGTGAGAAACATGCGGGGAGCAAGCCAGTGTGCAGTGTTTCTCCATGCTCTACACTTGAGCTCCTATCCTGAGTTCCTGCCCTGACTTCCTTTAATGATGGCTTGTAGTGTGCAAGCATAACCCTTTCTTCCCAAGTGTCTTTTTCCGTAGTGTTTTATCACAGCAGTAGAAATCCTAGGACAATACTTGAAGGATTCCAAGTCGACATTCAATGGTGCCACCTTCACATCCATGTACGTTACAGAGTTCCAGAGTAGTAAGTTCCACAGGCTAAGTGGTTAGGAACAGATGAGCAATAAAGAAAATGTTCTCTCTCTCTCTCTCTCTCTCTCTCTCTCTCTCTCTCTCTCTCTCTCTCTCTCTCTCTCTCTCTCTGTCTCTCTCTCTCCCTCCCTCCCTCCCTCCGTGTGTGTGTGTGTGTGTGTGTGTGTGTGTGTGTGTGTGTGTGAGAGAGAGAGAGAGAGAGAGAGAGAGAGAGAGAGAGAGAGAGAGAGATGGAGTTTTATTTAGCCATAAAAAAGAAATTATTTGCAATAAAAATGGATGAACCTGAAGATCATTATGTGAAATGAATACACAAGATTCAAAAAGATATTATCACATTTTGTCTCACATGTGGAGTATGAGTGTGAGTGTGTGGTGTGTGTGTGTGTGTGTGTGTGTGTGTGTGTGTGTGTGTGTGTGTGTCATGAAAGAAGACTAGTAGTACTGGGAAGAGAATAGGGACTGATGGGAGGGACAGAAAGACAATAGAGGGCAATGGGGTGAATGTGATGAAAGTGAATGTATAACCATACATGAAAATGTCATAATAAGACCCATTGTTTTGTAGAACAAATATGGGATAATGAAAATGTCAGAGTTGAGGAACAGAACAGTAGACTCCAGTGGGTAAGGAAGAATGGGGGCAAGAGAAAAAGTAAGGGTGGCAACCCTAGGTTTCCCATGATAAAGGAATCACTGCGTCTGTTGAATTATCTGCCTTTTTCCTGATATTGATACTGTGCACGAATGGCATTCTGAATGTCCTGGAACTTATTTAACTATTAAAGGAACTGGCCACAGAATATATGGGATCTCTGTGTATTGTTCTTAACAACTGTATATAAATCTCCATCTAATTTTTAATTTGAACAGGAAAAACTGTTCTTTTTGTTTTCATTTTCTTTATTAAGAAATTTTTTTTTTTTTTTTTTGGTTTTTCAAGACAGGGTTTCTCTGTAGCTTTGGAGCCTGTCCTGGACTAGCTCTGTAGACCAGGCTGGCCTAGAACTCACAGAGATCCACCTGACTCTGCCTCCTGAGTGCTGGGATTACAGGCATGCGCCACCACCACAATAGACTGCTGGCAATGGTCGAGAAACAGCCCGAACTGACCTACTCTGGTGATAGGATGGCCAAACACCCTAATTGTCGTGGTAGAAACCTCATCCAATGACTGAGGGAACTGGATGCAGAGATCCACGGCCAGGCCCCAGTGGAGCTCCGGGAGTCCAATTGGCAAGAAAGAGGAGGGTTTATATGAGCGAGAATTGTTGAGACCAAGGTTGGATAAAGCACAGGGACAAATAGCCAAACGAATGGAAACACATGAACTATGTATGAACCAACGGCTGAGGGGCCCCCAACTGGATCAGGCCCTCTGAATAGGTGAGACAGTTGATTGGCTTGATCTGTTTGGGAGGCATCCAGGCAGTGGGACCGGGTCCTGTGCTCAGTGCATGAATTGGCTGTTTGAAACCTGGGGCTTAGCAGAGAAGCTTGGCTCAGCCTGGGAGGAGGGGACTAGACCTGCCTGGACTGAGTCCACCAGGTTGATCTCAATCCTCGGGGGAGTCTTTGCCCTGGAGGAGATGGGAATGGGGGGTGGGCTAGGGGGAAGGGGAGTGGGGCGGGAGTGGGGAGAACAAGGGAATCTGTGGCTGATATGTAAAATTAAATTATATTGTAAAATAAAATAAATTCAAAAAAACTAAAAAGAAAAAAAAAGAAATTTTCTACTCACTCCACATGTTATCCATAGACACCCCCTCCTCCCTCCTCCCACCCCCAGCCCTCTTTCCCAAGCCACCCCACATCCCCACATCCCCCAAATCAAGGTCTCCCATGGGGAATCAGCAGAGCCCTGTGGTGGTATTGTGTTCCTCAAAATATTGTGTATGCTAATAAACTTATCTGGGGTCAGAGAACAGGACAGCCACAATGTTAAACATGAGGTTAGGCAGTGGTAGCACACGCCTTTAATCCTAGCATTCCAGAGACAGAAATCCCTCTGGATCTCTGTGAGTTCAAGGCCACTTTGGAAATGGCCAGGCGTGGTGACCCACGCCTTTAATCCCAGAAAGCACCCCTTTAATCCCAGGGAGTGGTGGTAGAAAGCAGAAAGGTATATAAGGCGTGAGGACCAGAAACTAAAGGCATTTGGCCTGGAGAGGCATTTGCCCTGGAGAGGCATTTGGCCTGGAGAAGCATTTGGCCTGGTTAAGCTTTCAGGCTTCTAGCAGCAGTTCAGCTGAGACCCATTCTGGATGAGGGCTCGGGGCATCCAGTCTGAGGAAACAAGACCAGCTGAGGATCCGGCTAGGTGAGATAGCTGTGGCTTATTCTGTGTCTCTGACCTTCCAGTGTTCACCCCAATAACTGGCCTCAGGTTTGATTTTATTAATAAGAACTTTTAAGATTCATGCTACAGAGCCCAGCACACTGAGCCTAGGCAGGTCCAAGCCCCTTCCCACTGCACCAAGGCTGTGCAAGGTGTCACACCACAGGCACCGGATTCCAGAAGCCTGCCTATGCACCAGGGACAGATCCCGATCTTCCTGCCTGGGTGTCCCCCAAACAGTTCAAGCCAAACAACCATCTTCCGTGTCCAGAGGGCCTAGTCCAGTCCCATGGGGGCTCCACAGCCACCAGTCCACAGTTCATGGGCTTCCACTAGTGTGGCCGGTCATCTCTGCATGTCCTCCCATCATGATCTCAATGTCCCTCGCCTGCAGTATCTCTCCTCTCTCTCATCAATTGGATTCCCGGAGCTCAGCCTGGTGCCTGGCCATGGATCTCTGTATCTGCCTCCATCTGTCACTGGACAAAGGCTCTATGATGACAGCTAGGTTATTTGCTAGGCTGGTCACCAGAGTAGACCAGTCCAGGCACCCTCTGGACCACTGCCAGCAGACCAAGGAGGGGTCAACCTTGTGGATTCCTGAGAGCCTCCCCACCACCCTGCCTCTTCCTATTCCCATGATGTCCTCATCTATCATGGTGTCTTCCTCCCTGCCCTCCCACTCTGTCCTTGTTCCAGCTTGACCCTCCCATTTCCCTAAGTTCTCATCCCCCACTCCTCACCCTCTGCCATCTCCCTCCCAGTCCGCTCATGTAGATCTCATCCACTTCTCCTTCACAGGATCATCCATGTATTCCTCCTAGGGTCTTTCAGGAAAAACTATTTTAATGCAAATCTTTTTAATGCTTTAGACAGATGGAAATAGGAAAAACATGAATTCATGAATATTTTTACTATAAAATATTTTCATAAAGTTTTCAGAGACTATTCTAAAGGTAGAATTATAATTCTGCCCAATAGTTAACTTTTTACCCTGAAAATGGAATCAAGGTGTAGTGGTCAGTCTCTGTAACTTACACATTATCCAGCTCACCGATGTCTACATCAAAGAGAGCTCAATGTTTAACTTAAACAGTCTATGTCAACTTAATCCAATAATTTCACTATTCATTGCAAAATAATCTGGTTAAACTCCATGAAAACCTTATTAGAAAAAAATATTGTTTGGCAATGAGTGTTAAAATTTTTTACACAACATTGTCACATGGTATTGAAAGGGAATGACCTCCAGGCAACTTAGTTTCTCAAACTAAACTTAGTACTAGCCACTTCACTTTCATTTGAGTATAAACACCATGAGCTCAAACCCATTCAAAAATCTTCCTCTGTGCTGAACATGTTCACCTGGGCACCTTTCATCATTGTTCCCCAAACAGTAACATATGACAGCGACTTACACGCCATTTACACTCTAGTAAGTATTGCAAGTCATCGTAGATATACATCAGTCACACACAAATACGGCACCATTTCATATGAGTTCAGCACTCATAGGTTTCTGTTGTTGCTGTTTTGTTAGTTTGTTTGTTTTGATGTTTTGTTTATTTATTTTCAATCTATAGACAATCTTCCATGTCACCAGGGCCAGGGCACTGATCAATATGACTGATTTAGGGGCTGTTTAGGTTTTTAGCTATTGTCCTTGTTTAGAGATTTTTTTTGTGTTGTTTTATGGTACTGCGTACCAAGACTAAGGCCTTGGGAATATGTTCTTGGGGGGGGTTATTCTTTTTTTTGGGGGGGGGGCTGCCACCCAGCAAACAAATAAATTCACACATGGAGGCTTGTTATAACTTACGAATGTCCAGCCTTAGCTTGGCTTAGTTTCTAGCCAGCTTTCCTTATCTTAAATTATCCCACCTACCTTTTGCCTCTGGGCTTTTCCCATTCTCTTACTCTGTGGCTAGCTGGTTGTGTAGTTGGGTGGCTGGCCCCTGGAGTCCTCCTTCTCTGGCTCCTAGCTCTACCTCCTCCCAGATTTCTTCCTCTAAATATTCTCTCTGCCTGCCAGCCCCGCCTATCCTTTCTCCTGCCTTGCCATTGGCCATTCAGTTCTTTATTAGACCATCAGGTGTTTTAGACAGGCACAGTAACACAGCTTCACAGAGTTAAACAAATGCAACATAAGCAAAGGTAACGCACCTTAAAATAATATTCTACTACGGGAATGCTAAGCAAGCTCTCTCCTACTGAGCTTCCTTTTTCTGTCCCATCCAGGCTTTGGACAAGATGAATGTGTGCCATAGAAAACAGAAACCCTGGCCCTAACCTCAGCAGACGACAAGATTGACCAGCACACTCTATGACATAGACTGTTTAAAAGAAATTACAGAAACAGCTAGACGCACACTAATCATGCTCAGATAGAAGGGCAAAGAGGAAATCTGGCCAAGCCTTATTATTGCTCTTGGCAGACACAGTACAACATTTTCCTCAATGAATCAGTGGTCTTCGCAACATCTACTTGGGGCACATCTGCAGCCCACATCACCTATCAAAACCAGCCAAAGAGAAAAAAAATCAGAAATCCTAGGGCCAAGCAACTGATGAATCAAAGCTCAAAATTAAAGATTAACTTCATAGTTTTTCCATAATATGCATCTAACTCCTTGATCCTCACCTAAGCTCTTGGCTGCCCATTTGAACTGGCCTCAGAGTTAGCTCATCTTGGCAGAACCTGGAGATTCCACGATGGCCTGCTTCCATGCAGGGGTGGGACCCGTGGGACCCTCCCTGTGCAGAAATGGGTTCATCAACTTTCATAATTTGCATAATTAGAGCAATGAGGGTGAAGACATCTACTGTCTCCCTGCTGTCTTGCTCCGAGTCACTACTGAGTACGCCCACTGACTCTGGGTTTCTGCTGACTCCGATTTAATATTCTAGTTTCCACTGGGGGGATGATTCAGTTTTTCAGGCCTGTCCACACCTTCCTTTCTCCAGCCAAAATCTGATCTCTTTACCTCCCAGATTCTGACAACTCAAGATGTTATCCCTCACCTTGAGTTCTTCCAGTTCTCAAAGATTTGAGATTGTGTTTCTAGGATGCCCTGAGACAGACTTGTGTTCATTTGTCCATAATCAAATAACCAGACCCATCAAAAGAGCGGGAGAGAGCAACTCGGATCAGACACATCTGGAAAACCAGGATATTCAAGTCAATTCTGTTCAATGAAAATGTCTCCAGCTCTTACAAGTGCCTGGCATTCTTCCAACTGTTGTAATTGCAGATTAGTGTAACACAGTTCCTACTTGCCCAGAGCTTGCTGTCAGATTGGAAAACATGTGTAAATGCAGCTCCTCATTCTAATGCAAGTGTAAGTGATATAGGGAGGAGATAAGATACAATGTATATCTATGGCTGCTTGAGAACAGCTTATAGGTCACCCCAGAGGAGGAAAGAAGGGGAGTGAGGGAAAGTAGCCAGAGAAATTCTCAACACCCATGAGCACCTGTAAGGGAAGACGGGGCAAATTACACCAACCTGCACTGCCCCTGCCCCTGCAACACCTGAGAAAATGATAGAGTCTCTGGGGAGCTATCTGCATCCAGGTCCAGCAAGGAGTCTCCACCCAAGCCTAGGGTGGACACATCAATCTACCCACTAAGGGACAAGCTAAAGCCCATGTAGAATAGGACAAATGAAACAAAGGTGACCAGTACAGCCATGGAAAATGTCCTCTCATATATCCTATGCAAAGTAACACACACACACACACACACACATACACACACACACACACACACACACACACACACACACACACACACACACCCTGAACTTACAGACTCTTAGGCTAAGTAAGACAAATGATGTCAGTGATAGAAACGATGGACATTTCTCCCAGACCTAGCAGGAGTGAAGCTCAAAGGTAATTACAGTTGATTTTTTTCTCTTTCTAAAAAAATCAGTATTGTTGCATGTATGCATTCATATAAATACATCAACACAAACTTGCTGACTCCATTATATATGTTCATACGTATATGTTTTTCGAGCTGATGTCTTGGTATTGGATAAGGAATTGGGGGTTCATCCCTGGGGAAGACTAATTCTCCCTCTCTTGGAGCCATTAATTGCCTGTAGCTCTTCACCTAGGGGTAGCCTGGTGACATTTCCTCCATTCATGCTGCCACTTCAGCCGGTGCCATTGTTAGGTTTTGTTAGGCAGCCCTGTCACTGAGACTTCACAGATGCAGTTTCCCTGTCGTATACAGAACACACATGTCTTGGGAGCTGTCCTGTCCTTTGGCTCTTGCAATCTTCCCACCTCCTTTTCATGAGGATCCCTGAGCCTTAGGTGTGGGTGTTGTGTTGTATCAGTTTGGGCTTGGTACCCATGGCCATCGTTCTCTGCATCCCGATCAGGACTTTCTGCAGTGGTCTCCATCTGCTGCAAAAAGAAGCTTCTTACATGAGGGGTGAAAGACTATAAGAATGCAATTTTTATATAGATCATAATTTCAGGCAACTATGATGTCCTACTGCTTTCTCAAACATCCTTAGTGTTACTCATCCCTTCCCACCTCTGTATTGCTTTCTGCCCTCCCTCCCTCCCAGGTAAAGTCAGGCTCCTCCCCGTTCCCCATTTTCCCCTTCGAAGTACCTGTATCCTGCTATTCCTCGGTCTCAGCTCATCCTCCCACATCCCACATTCTTTTCCCTGATTTCTGCAATTACTCCAGGTCACATGCATCTGAAGTTTCAGACTTAGGGACCACAAATGAGAGGAAACATGTGTCTTTCTGGGTCTGGGCTATCTCACGTGGTGTATTTTCTACTTCTATTCATTTACCTGCAAGTTTCATGATTTCATTTTTCTTTATAACTAATTTGATTCCCCTGTGCATATGTACCACATTTTCTTTATCCATTCATCAGTTAAAGGACATTAAAAATTGTTTCCTTTTCCTGGCTATTGTGAATAAAATGACAGCGAACATGGCCGAGCACATGTCTGTGGAGTAAGATCTCAAGACATTTGGGCATATGTCAAGAAGTGGTACAGCTGCTGTGGGATGGTCTGTATGTCAATTGCTCTGATTGGTCAATAAATAAAACACTGATTGGCCAGTGGCTAGGCAGGAAGTATAGGCGGGACTAACAGAGAGGAGAAAAGAACAGGAAGGTGGAAGGAGACACTGCCAGCCGCCGCCATGACAAGCAGCATGTGAAGATGCCGGTAAGCCACAAGCCACGTGGCAAGGTATAGATTTATAGAAATGGATTAATTTAAGATATAAGGACAGTTAGCAAGAAGCCTGCCACGGCCACAGAGTTTGTAAGCAATATAAGTCTCTGTGTTTACTTGGTTGGGTCTGAGCAGCTGTGGGACTGGCAGGTGAGAGAGATTTGTCCTGACTGTGGGCCAGGCAGGAAAACTCTAGCTACATATAGCTGAGTCATAGGTAGGTTTTAACTTTTTGAGAATCCTCCATATTGATTTCCAGAGTGTCTGTACCATTTGCAATCCCACCAACAGTGAATGGGGGTTCCCCTTCCCCTGATTCTTCACCACCATTCCTTGTCAATTGTTTTCTTGCTCTTAACCAATCTGATTTGAGTAAGATAAAAATCTCAAAGTAGCTTTAATTTGCATTTCCCTAATTGCTAAGGCTGTTGATTACTTTTAAATATATTCCTTAGCTATTTTTATTTCTTCTTTTGGGAACTCTCTATTCAGATCCATAGCCCATTTTTAATCTTTTTTAAAATAATGCTTTTCTTATTCTTTGAAAATTTCATACAATATATTTTGATCCTATTCATTCCCTTCACCCAATTCCTCCCAGCTTTTACCCCACCTCCCTACCCACCCAACTTCACATTCTCTTACATGGCCAACTACTCCTAGGCTAGGGGCCTGCCCCAGACTGTGACTGACATACCCAATGCCACTCCATTGAAGAACACTGATTTGCCCTCTCCCAGAAGGCATCAATTTCAAAGGATGGAAGGTTGCTTGGTGGGTAAAGCATAAAGCTCTTTCTGTGTGAGGACCTGAGTTCAGACGCCCAGGATGCAAGCAAGTGTGGAAACCTGCCTACAATCTCATTATGTGGAGAGAGACAGAGACAGGGAATCCCTGGAGCAAGCTGGCCAGCCAGTCTAGCTAAAAAAGCAGGCTTTCTGACTCAGCAAATGATGCTTCCTCACTACACAAGGTGGAGATAAATCAAGGAAGAGACCCAATGCCAGCCTTGGGCTTACACACACACACACACACACACACACACACACACACACACACAGGTGTGCAAACACCAATGCAAATAGGCATACATGAGCACACACCACACACATATGTATGGAAAACATACCTGACAGTCCTGTCAGAAGGTGGAGTCTAGTCCTCCTTGCCTCCAGATTTAGTAACCTGCTCCCAGTTAGCAGAATGTACTGCAGGAGTGGGAAAGCTTGTTCAGGAAGCTGATAGAAGATGCACTTCCCTGCTGAAGCCCTTTCTCCTAGCACCTTTCTTCCCTCCCTCTGCATTAATATGCAAGCACTTGACAACCCATCACCATCCTGTGAGAAAGATTAGGGCCCACTTAAATGACCTCATTTTGACTTACCTGCCTCTTTCAAGACCCTCACATTTAAACAGTCACATTCTGTGTTGATGATTAAGAATTTGGGGAAAGAACAAAATCCAGCCCATACTATTACTGCTGTGATGCCCACACAGCTGGGGTAGATCTAGGAGTCAGGAGAGTAGCTCTTGCAAGAAAATCAGAATCTGTTCAGGTGATCATCTACCAAGGGTGGGATCCTATTGACCACACAAGTCCACCTGCTTCAGAACATCACTTCCTGTCCTACCACATCTAGCCTGAATGCAGAAAACATAACTGGGCCATGCCTGGGACATGAATAGACATGGACTAAAGGTTATTGGCCAATGTCTCTCAGAAAGGTACCCTTGAGTTCTAGGTGTGATGGGCAGGACAAAGATGTGTAGGAATCACTAAGAGAATTTCCCAGGATGCACCTGGACCTGTGTCCTCCTGTGCAGTATGGCCAGCTTATAGAAAGTTGGTCCTGCACTTTTTCTTAGTTGGGGTCCCCAGAAGCAGAGGAAGATCCAGAAACCAGGCAGCCAGGGTTCTGGGGCACAGATTAAGGAAAAAGCTGTCAGCACCCTGCCCAAGCTTCTCCCAGGAAACCCACTGGAGGGACAGGAGATAGTGAGTGCCAGAGCCCCCAGGCTGCAGCTGCTGTACAATGGAGGCATTGAAGCTGGTGTGGGCAGAAGAGCAGAGCTGGGAAGGGCAGAGCAGCATGGAGTCTGGCTGCCCATAGAGCCATAGGAGTGGTCAGAGGAGCTGTAAGGATGAGCCTCGACCTTTAAACGGAGCCCTTGGTGCCAGGAAGGGGGATCAGAACAGCTGGGCAGCAACAGCAGTAGGGGCCCATGCTTGCATCTCCTTACCTGCATCATCTCCTTACCCGCATCATCTCCTTACCCGCATCATCTCCTTACCCGCATCACTTCCTTACCCGCATCACTTCCTTACCCGCATCACCTCCTTACCCGCATCACCTCCTTACCCGCATCACCTCCTTACCCACATCATCTCCTTACCTGCATCATCTCCTTACCTGCATC
>CABHPR010141607.1:0-26244 GCA_902168415.1 Peromyscus melanophrys
TTTTTTTTTTGTTATCTGACACAACAATAATTTTAAATTTAGCAAAGTTTAAAATTTTATCAATAATTTAAAATTTAGTTCATTTTTGAGTTCTGTTGTTTTTCGATTTTGAAGAATACTTTTAAGGTTAGTTTTTGGCAATATCCTATGAATACATAATATTTTAGTATGCTCTAAATTTATACAAATTAAACATTTAAAATTATGGTTTATGTTATTTAATGCCATTATTTACTTTGAGTTTCCTTAGTCTAGCTACAATTGACTGATTAATGCAAATTATTTTTCAAATGCAGATTTAAATTTATCTTATTGAGTTTCTCAGATTTTCTGCTTTATATATTTTTAGATTTTATTTGGTTTGCAGTGCTAAATCAATAATAAACTTGTCCTTGTTAGCACTTCTTATCTTGACCTCTGCTTTGCCGTGAGTTTCACTGATGATAATTTCTTACATTTTGATTTTACTATCTTTATATTTTAAGTGTATCCCTTTCTTTTAAAGTACCTAAACTTCTTTTAATTCAATTCAGTGCACGATTGCAGTTAACATAATTCATGAAAATTTAAAACATTTATGTTTAGTGTCATAATCAGTATATTTTATTTGAGTTTGCTATCTAGGGTTTATTCTGTTTTTTTTATTTGTTTGTTTTATTTTATTATTAGTTTCAGACCTATTTTAATTTTTAATTTCAAGTATTCTTTCTTTCTTTTGAGTTTTTTGCCTCTGATGTGTGGTTTTCAATTGGTCTTCACTAGAAGTTGCAAAGTTTTACATCTTTCTTTAGGTTCTTCAATTGGTAAACATTAAAATATATATGACTATACATATGGCTTTTAGTTTTTAATCATTGTAGTCAAAATATAATGAAATCATTTAAAAATTCCTCTCTACAATATTTGATGAGTTTGACATGGTGGCACACACCCATAATCCTAGTATTCAGGGGGCAGGATGACCAAGAGTTTGAGGCTAGCCTGGGCATATGTTGAGATTATGGCTAAAAAAATAATAATAATAAAGTGAACTCACTTTATTATTATTTATTTAATAGTGCTTTATATAACATGCAACCACCAACACACACTTCATTCTAAGCTTTTAATTTAGAGCTGCATATGAGAGGTGGCTCAGTGGTTAAGAACACTGACTGCGGCTAGGAGGTGGTGGTGCATGCCTTTAATCCTAGCACTTGAGAGGCAAAGGCAGGAGGATCTCTGTGTGTTTGAGGCCCACCTAAGCTACAGAGTAAGTTCCAGGAAAGGCACAAAGCTACACAGAGAAAACCTGTCTCAAAAAACAAAAAACAAAACAAAAACAAAAAAGAACACTGACTGCTCTGCCAGAGGACCCAGGTTCAATTCCCAGCACCCACATGGCAGCTTACAACTGTCTGTAACTCTAGTTACAGGGAATCCAATGCTCTCTTATAGACATACATGCAGGCAAAGCTCTAATGCAAATAAAATAAAAATAAATATTTTTAAAAAGAAAATACTTCATACTCTGAAACCTTTTCTGTTAGTGTTTTCATTTGCATACAATTCTTTAACTACATTTAGAATCACTGCTCAGTCTTTGTTTAGTTGGCTTCAAACCCAGAAACAGTGCACCAAGTCAATGATGCCATCTTTCTTTACCTTTTTAATCTTCATTTATCTTAATGTTTTAGTAATTTTTAAAAATCACGTGACAATGATATGCTTCTCAAGCTCTTGTTAATATGATATATTTCTATTGCCTTCATACATTAAAGATGTCTTAGCTGACTAAATTTTTTTTCTATTGTAACTTGTGGCTCAAATTCTTCAGAGGCCACTTAATTGTCTGACTAAATTTGTTTCTCAATGAGGATATTGTGAAACTAACCAGATTGTTGTTCTTTCTAGATATCATTCTTTTGGTTCCAGGAGCATGCTTATATAATTATCCTCTTTCTCTTTTTTATTAAAACAGAAGTCCAAGGTGTCTCTAGGGTGAGGCTCATCATTGATTTCCTTAGAATAGAGAACCTCCTCGGCCTTCATTTCTCAGGGATGCTCCTGCACTTAATCCTTGCCTTATTTTAAATTCTTTTCATATCATCTTCAAAAAGCCTAGATTGCTGACCATTTTTTTCTTCATCAAACGTATCTGTTTTCATTTAGCTCCTCTAGCCTAGTCACTACTTTCTTAAACATTGATAACAGCCTGTATTTTGATCATCTACTGATATTTTTTCTCATTTTGATTTGTCACTAAAATGCTTTCTTATTTCAGGGACCTCTGCTTGGCATGTCATCCTGCTGTCTTTCCCCTCGGTCTTTTTTTCTGTTATAATGACTTTTGGTCTCATGGTAGGAAGGCTATGAGTTAAGTCTACAAATGAATTTTCTAAAGCCTTCCTGTGTGTTTAGCACACATTCTATTTACAGGTTTTCTGTTTTATAAAGTTCACAACGATGCTTATTTTCATTTTTTTGTGACATCTTTATATGGGTCTAATTTTGTTCTTTTTTATTTTTAATCTACCCATCAGAAAAAAAGTCATCCAGACTATTATTTCCTTAGCCCAAGGGAATGCTGATCTGTTTTTCGGAAGCCCATTTAAATGGATCACCAAATCTTTCTGAGATCCTCGGTAAGTGCAGTGTGCTACATTCCTGGCCCCATTTGCAGAGCCTTCCAGTATTTTTTTAATTTGTCTTTACTGTTGTTGTTTCAAGAACCATGCTACACTAAGATTTTTTTTCATGTAACTTTTTGTTTGTTTGGTTTGGTTTTTTTTTTCTGTTTGCCTGGGTGGTGATGCTGGACAAGATCTCACTACACAGTCCAGATTGACATGGAACTCATTGTGTAACCTTGGTTGTCTTGATTGATCTCAGTAAAATCCTTTTACCTCAGTCTATCCTACCCTAGGATTACTACAGGCATGCCCTACTGTACTCGGTTATGTACTTTAGTTTCATTGATGTAGCATTAATTCATCATTTCCTGATCTATTTGTCTTGCTGATGCTCTGAAACTATACCTAACAAATATGGTAACCAATGTATGGGATGCTAATACAGTATCCTCAATCATGCTTTTCCATAGTAACTAACATCCATGTGTCATGATAGAGTAGGTGGTTGCTACCTTCTACTTATGTTGTTAGTCTTCATAATACCAAGATAACGTGACTGTAAAAAAGAGTATCAAGTGGTAGGTATATGTTCATGCTGACTCAAAACATATGTTACTCCATGAGGAAAAGCATGTGTTATGTAGTTTCTCATTCAAGCTCTCTCACTCACCAATTCTTCTCAAAGCATGGTTTTGCTAATTCCTAAAGTCTCCAAGATCCTTAAAGGAATCTACAGGATCAAAATTCTTTTCAGCATAATACTATAGTGTTATTATCCTAAGTCCTTAATAATTGTACTGTCTGTGTTAACATTTACACTCATGCTGCAAATGCAACTGTGGATGAAATTGCTGATGTCTTTCTTGGTACAAATCCTTACAATGGCATGGAATGACACCCACATATAGTACCCTTGGAGTCACATTGAAATTTAACAAAAATAAACAGCCAGTGTTCATTTAAAAGTCCTTATTGGAGTGATACAAATATTAATTGTACTAAAATGAAACCTTGAGTACATTTTTTGAAATGTTCTGTGCTGTGAACTGGGACGTAAAAAAATAAAATACCTTGGCTGCATGCCAAAATAGAAAGATTGTCTTAGGAGAAGCATTTCTGTGATTGTTGAAGCTGTGAACATGAAAAAGAAAAAAAACAATGACAAGCCATAGTTCTTCAGTTTTCATCCTTGTCAAGCACATACTTTGTAGGAAATGAATGAAGTGAGCCTGTCACTGCAGATGAAACAGCTGAAAGAATTTCTGGTTAATAATAAAATTTTTGAACATTCAGAAAATAAAACAGAACTTTGGGCAACTCTACCATCACCAAAAGTTTGATAATGTCAATCCTTAGTGTCTTTCCCTCATTAAGCCAGTGCTGGGTATCTAATATGTTTTTCATATTATCTAATAGGCCAGCATTGGAAAGACATGTCCAGATAATCAGTGCCTTGTGTTGCATAATTATGTATCGACAGAAGAACCATCCAAAGTGCAAAGCATGTGACTGGGTTATAATGTAGTGAGCTCATGCACTTATTACTGTGCACTTTGATTCTATAATGCAACTAAGCTTTACAAAGCTATTGCTTTTCACATTTTATCAGGTTTTCGTGTGGATCAAGCAATAACCACAACTGTCCTAAAGCACTATGAAAGTAGAACTTTTTAACACAACTGCATATCAACATAGCTCTGAATTCCTCCATAAAACTCTTATAAACATATTAGAAGAGAGTAAACAAAGTGGTAGATTTAAAACTCCAACTGTCTTCCATGAATACCTATTAAATTTGTCAAAATCCAAAATAATATCACTCTTCAAAGTTACTCTACTTGAAAAAAGTACACTTTCGATTTGAAAAGTTATTAGCATACAATGAATTTTTCACTACGTTCAAGTTCATTAAAATATGTCAAAATTAATTTCCTCAGTTTGTAAGTCTTGCTTGATGAAGATGAATAGGTATTATTCACATAAGTGAAAATTCTTAGCAGTTTTCAGTAATTTTTAAGGATACGGTGTGCAGCCAGGGAGATGGTTCAATCAGCACAGCACCTGAGTTCCAGTCCTAGAACTCCCGTTCCAGACCAAGGCTGAACATAAGAGTGTACACTTGTCATCCTACTGCAGAGACAGGTACATCTCTTGGGCTTGCTGGCCAGTCAGAACAGCCTCTCCGGTGAGTTCCATGCTGGAGAGATACCCTGTCTCAAAGAAGAGGTGGACCGTACCGAAAGAACAATGCCTGAGACTGTCCTATGGCTTCCATGTGCATGCAAACACATGCACCTGCACACATATGCACCTGCACACACAAATATACACACATTGAAGAAAGAAAGGAAAGGAGGAAAGGAGGGGGAGAGGAAGGAAGGGAGGAGGGAGGGAGAGAAGTAGACACTGTGGATCTGAGATTAAATTCTTTGAGAACTGCTGCTTTATTGTGGTAAGTTTTTATTAATTTATTTATTCCTAAGGAAAATGGCAGGGAAAAATGGCACATTCTCCTTCCTGTATCCAATTGCAGTACATTGGTGAATAACGAAGCAGACATTTTACTCAACCTTCATCTATCTTGAAGCTAGTTTGGACAATAAATAATAAATATATGAACTATTCATTCTGCCTGGGGATTTTGCAAATTTTCATGTTTTTAGCTCTTTCATTATCATAATGAAAACTTGGAAAATATTTTAGACATAATTTAAATGTAATAAAATTCAGCATCATAGTATATACTCTAGGATACAAACAGTTTTTAGCTTGTTTACAAAATATGCAACCATCACCCCAGTGTACATTTGGACACTGCAAAGAGAAACTCTTTAGCTAAGAGTTCCTTATTATCCCTGAGAGCTAAGGAGCACTAATACTTCCGTATGTGTAGACTCGCCTAACTGTATACAGATGGACTCACACAGTGTGTGGCTTCTATTTATGGCTTCCCTAGCTTACATCACAGTTTGTCCACATTATGGACATGTAGCATTTTCTCTAGCCATTAACCAATCAATAGTGACTTGAGTTATTTCCCCTTTGGGCTATTATAAATATTGTTGATGATCATTCATAGAGAAGTTTTACATTTTCAATTTTCTTTTTTTCTTTTTCTTTTTTTTTTTTTGGTTTTTTGAGACAGGGTTTCTCTGTGTAGCTTTGCGCCTTTCCTGGAACTCACTTGGTAGCCCAGGCTGGCCTCGAACTCACAGAGATCCTCCTGGCTCTGCCTCCCGAGTGCTGGGATTAAAGGCGTGCACCACCACCGCCTAGCCCGTTTTCAATTTTCTAAGAACAAATTCTCCTGGATAATTTCTGGGCCACTGGAAAGTATTCATTAAATATTTTTCTGTTCTGAGTTAGAGATTGGGCATAGGGCCTCACATGCTAATATTCAATTATGAAACTATATCCCCAGTCCTCTGTTTGTTCATTTCAAGATAGAGTTTTATGAAGTTGATCACACTGACCTTGAGTGTGAGCTTGTGAGCTTCCGATGCACATCCCCAGAATAGCTGGAATTCCAAGCCTGTACCACAAGTTCTCTTTAGCTTCTTATGCTTAACTTTCTGAGGCACCACCAAAGTGATTTCCACAGTGGCTACTGTGCTTTCCAAGGAGGCTCGTTCCATGTTATATCATGCATTCCTACTAGCAAGGTATGAGAGTTCCAACTTTTCCACATCCTTGGTGACACTCACTGGCCTCCCTCCTTTTATGTTGTATGTGAGTGTGAATGTGAATGTGAATGGGCAACTTATCACAGGTATTTTATACCTGTGAGCTCTGTTCATTCACTTTAAATGCTAGATTGACTTTTCTAAAGGTCTCTTTGTCTTCCGGAGTCCCTTAGGAGCAGAAATGGACGATTTTTTATGTTCTTAAACTAGGAATGCTGGTGCGTGCAAAAAGAAAAGTATATCCGTACTTCTCTGGGTGAGCTGACAGTTCTCCATGAGTACCGTTTCCAGATTAGAAATCTTACTTATTTCTAAATGTAGCGTTTAAAAATTTCAGTTATTGAAGCTTCCAGGAATTCCATGACAAGGTGGTCATTCTTTGGAAGACATGAAACTAGTCATGCTCTTTCATTGGGTCCATGCTGTTTTACTACCTTACTAGAAAACTGATACACAAAAAGTCTAAAATATTATGTACTATAACATCTTCTTTCCAAATGGTGGGCAGTTTTTACATTTCTATTTTTCTAAATCTTTTGCACTATTTATTACTTGCCAGGAAATTAAACAGTTGTAATTCATAAAATTCAGATTATATTTACAAAATAATTTGAAAAGATAAAATGAAGATTGCAGGTATTTAAGTCATTAGTTGAGCATATTTAAATTAATAAAGCTTCTTGTCATGTGGAAGTTACCAATTCATATTTTGTAGCTGTCCTGCTTGTTATTTGAATTACATAGAATTGTAATGAACTATTACAATGTGAAACTCATATGTAGCACCACATTATGACATCTAACCATACAAATAATTTATTCTCCTAATACTTTGTGAATAATGGAGTCATGTCATCTGGTACCTGCAATTCCACATATCCATGACAATAATTTCACTTATCTCTAATTACTGGCTAAATATCTAAAGAACTTAAAAATGACAAAACATTACAAAAATTCAGACTGGTAAAGACAATGGTTTCATTATAAGTTTTAGAGGGAACATACAGTAATTGAAATACCATAGATTAGTAATGATTTGAGATAGTTGCAGAAATGCTTTCCTGAAGCATGGACCTCTGTGCTACAACATGGTTGGCCCATGCTGCTGCCTGGCCCTCCTCCTAATATACAGGGGTCATCATTAAAGTTCTTTCCTCTCCTGTCCCCTATCCCACATTCTTCCCACATCAGGAACTACCTTTATGTTTGGGGGAAGGTGTTATTGGTTTGTTTGTTTAGTTTTTATTTGTTTATGCTGTTAGATATGACGTCATGATATAGCCCAAGCTGGCTTTGAAACCATCATACTCCTGCATCCATCTAGAGGGCTGGAAATGTAGATATGCCCCATTGTGCCCATCAGGGACTCTCCTTGCTCTCCAAATTCTCCATTAACTTTGTGTGTTCTTAGTACAGAATTTGCCAGAATGTTGGTGTATTGGCTTGTGAAACATAGGATATCATGAAAGAATTGCACAAAGCTTGGAAAAGAAGTGTATACTCAAATTGGAGTGCAATGCTTCTCAATTTAAATGAGAGGTGGGTGGGAAATACACATTGTTTGGGGCTGCATGGTCGAGAAAGTCTAACAGTTTGAACAGAAGAGACATCAGCTTGAGTCTATCACAACTTGTAAGTAGAGTGCCTACACTCCACCAGAGGTCACTAAGTTCTGTAGTTCTAGTTTCCCAGAGACCAAGTAGGTAGCTATACTATTTAACTTTGGCTGTCAAATTGATATAAACTAGGGACACACTTGGAAAAGGGAACCCAAAATAAGGAATTGCCTGGATCAGATTGGCCTATGCCCTTATCTGTGAGACATTTTCATAATTATTAATTGATATAGGAGGGTCCAGCTCACTGTGAGCTTTCCTAGCTAGATGTCATTCCTAGGTAGGTGGGCCTGGGCTATATCACAAAGGTAATTGAGCAAACTAGACAAAGAAAGTAAACAGCATCCCTTTGTGTTTTCTGCTTCAAGCTTCTGCCTTGAGTTTCTTTGTGCCTTGGTTTTGCTCAATGATTTGGTAGTTTGAATGAAAATGACCCCCATAGGCTCACAGGGAGTGACACTACTAGGAGGTGTGGCCTTGTTGGAGGAGGTGTGTCACTGGGATGGGCTCTGGGGTTTCAAATGCTCAAACTAGGCCCTGTGTCTCTCTTCCTGCTGCCTGTGGATCCAGGTATAGAACTTTCAGCTCATGGTCCAGCACCATGTCTGTCTGCATGTTGCCATGCTTCCTACCATGATGATAATGGACTGAACGTCTGAACTATAAGCCAGCCCCAATTAAACGTTTTCCTTTATAAGGGTTGCCATAGTCATGGTGTCTCTTCACAGCAATAGAAACCCTAGCTAAGACAATGATAAGCCAAAACCTGTAACAAAACAAACCCATTTCCTCCCTAAGTTGCTTTTGGTCATGCAGTTTTATCACAGCAAGAGAAACATGAACTAGAATGGAAATTGGTACCAGGAGTCACATTGTTGCTCTGAACTTGACAATGTTGTATTTGGGGAGAGAGGTGTAGAAACGGTTAGAAATTTGGGGTGGAAAAAATGTTGAGTGCTTATACATTAATGGGATGTTTTGTGGGATCCTGGAAGATAAGAATGTTGGTAGAAATCCAGATGAATGTGAAGCATAAGGGGAAAGCAAATACTCTATCCCTCGATAATTTTAAAAATGAAGCAACTCTATTCAGATCATTAATATTAGCACAGGAAAGATAAAAGGAGACAAATGTAAAGAAGGGTCATAGGCACACTCACCAGAAGACATTTGCCATGCTGCGGTTTAAAGGACTATGTATTGTTTTACACATTTAAAAGTAATGGAACACTAGTTTCAGTAATGCGAGAATGCAAAGCACAGATTTGTAGAAGATAAATGTTCTGATATAAAACAGGAGTTGACAGAGCTCAGGGTTAAAGGAAAAAAATCATTAAAATAAATACAAAACTGAAACAGCACTTGAAAAGACAGACGTTGCTGAAAATATAGTCGACCGGATTGAAGAAATTCAAGCAAAGTTAAATACAATTAAAACAAAAGGATTAAGTCACTGTTGATAGGTGAGGCATTTATAAAAGAAAAAATATTCAAGTGGATACCAGATGGAGAGATCCCCCCTCCAAATAAAATATGCCCTAATGATATTTTAGAGAAATAAAAGTGGAATTGACTAGAGTTTTAATGCTTCTTTCTCCCCCAAGAAAAACTAACAGAGAAGAGTGATGTCACAGTACAGAACTGGGGAAGGAAAAAGGGAGGGAGGGGAAAAGGAAGGAAAAAAGGAAGAAAGGAAAAGAGTTGAGGGAGTGAAAGAGGGAGAGAGGAGAGAGAGAAGAAGACATTCTTTTACATCAGTGCCTGGAATATTATTTATTTTTTATTTTGGACAAACATAGAATATAAACAAACTATTCTGATCAGAAACAGAATTTAACAAGGAAAGGATAGAAAGAAGAGCGCACACTTTGAAGGGATTAAAAAACTCCCATATGCTTCCAACAGACATGCATAAGGAGCAGCATTCTGGACAGGCACAAACCTCACCAGCCTTATTTATTTAATACCTTCATCCATAAAGATCACTTTGTCTCCTTGATATACTCTTAGAGTTTTTTATTTTTGCTTACATAGTTTTTTATTTAATAACTATTTGGTTTTTAAACTTCATACATAAAACCTGCATCTGCATCACTCCAACCTCTCTCCCTCAATTCCTATATCCTTCATCCCAAATTCATGATATATTCTTAACTATTAGTTACATGTACACACAGACACATATATGGACACATGTATGTATAACCTACTGAGTTCATTTAGATTTGCTCGTATGCACATGTGTTTAATGATGACCACTTGATACTGAACAATTTATGTCAGAGCTCATCTCTCAGTAGCCACTGACCACCTGAAGCTCTTCATCTAGGGGTAGGACTGCATGTTTTTGACCCAAGAGGTGTGGAATAAGTTAAGAACTGGCTTTCTAACACAATGCTGCTGCTGAACATTGATCTTCTGGAAGCTCTGAAAGTCTACAGCAAGGACAGAAAATCCTATGAGTGATTATTTAAAAGAGCCATGGCTAGTAGACAAAAATAAATATTTTAAAACATGGTCAACATCCTTAGCCATTAGGGAAATACAAATTAAAACTACTTTGAGACTCCATCTCGCCACAGTCAGAATGGCCATCATCAAGAAAATCAGTAACAAATTTCGGCAAGGAATTTGGAATGAGGGGAGAGTGAAGGTCTTCTTTGCTTCAGTGTAAATATGAACTAGTACAGTCATTATGGAAATAAGCGTGGCATTTCCTCAAAAAGCAAAAGGTGAACTACCATGTAAATATAGCTTTTCCATACTAAGGAATAGATTCAAAATACTTTATATCCTACCACACAGAAAGTTTCACAACTCTGTCTTTCACAAGGCAAGGAAGTAAAATCAACCTAAGTGTCCATCAGACAATGCGGATAATGAAAATGCAGTATATACAAGCAATGGAACTCTATTCATCCATAAAGGAAGCTGAAATTTGCAAGGAAATATTTAGAACTGTAAATATATTAAATGAGGTAACTCAGGTTCAGAGAGACAACAACACATGTTCTCTGTCTATGCACATCATAGCTTCTAACTTTTGCTTAGCATTTTTGGGAGTAAGTGGATATAAAGTCAGGAAAAGTAAAAAGGGACCCAAAATCTTTAGGGGATGGGGAGAGAGGTAGAAGAGCATGTGTAATATTAATGTGGAGAATGTAATACTGGGGGTAGACAGACAAGTTTAAGGGAGGGAACATGAAAATGGAGAAGATGATAAGAATAAAATCAAACTAATAATGTATATAAATAACCTAAATTAATATAGTATATATATATATTATAAGTAAATTTATTCTTGATAAGATAATATAAAAGTGAAATAATTTGGGCATAAGTACCTTCTGAGAGCTAATAAAGCTGCTGCCAGAATGCATAGGATATCAATGTCCTTTGTGCACTACCTCCCTATGGTTATTGATTAGAGTGGCAATTGTCATTGGTATGTGTTGCCTGCCAGAATTAGGTGGTAAGATCATATTGCTGAAGGTGCTAATCCTACCCCTTTGGTTGCAGGACATAGAAAAATAAAGTTAGGAATCATCTGGAAGCCTTCATAGTGCCTAGCATACTATGCTGGGTGCTCGTGAAGAATTGTCCTCAACAGTCTTACTCAGCTACAAACCCTGTGTACAATAATATAAACTGGCCAGGAAAAAGGAGCCCATTGATGTAGTAGTGGTAAATCTGTTATGGGAGTAGCCAACCACTCCATAATTTTATTTTCCCACTCCATTTGAGGGAATTCACATCTGGTACTATAAACCTAGTCAAAGCCCAGGAGGAGGTCACAGGCCCTAGTGGAAAAGCAATTGGTGCTGTTTTGTTAAATGGATATGATGTGCCTGTCAATTTGCCTTCTAAAAACTGTATTTGCACCCATGGTGTTTTTGTCTATTTTATTTTATTTTTTTTTGGTCTGGCCAGTGGCAACTACAGAGATCCATAATTGGTCAAAGTGCAGATAATAAATGACGATTGAATGCCCAGACAAGAACGGGGCATCAGTATCACCCCTTCTGTGTTCAATGAACATCTGCAGAAGAAGGTGTGGGAAAAATGAAAGAGCCAGAGGAAGGACAGGACAAAGGTGGCATTCTGACTTCCAGACATGACATTGAGTTTGCATTCTTGAACTCATAGTAGCTGTGATTACCTATCCAATATCTTGATAAGATCGGGCCTGTCAACACCTGTTCATGGGGAGGGGAAGGTCTCCCCACTCCTGCTTAAAGCTTTATACACAGTTAGTGGTCAGTAAGGGAGAGAAAGACATTTTCTTCAGTAGTGTAGACACCGATAAAGTGCCCATATTCCTATAAACAAACTCTCACATCACTTTTGTTTAAAAAAAAACTTAATAAAATTTATGAAACCACAAACAAACATGAAATCAGAAGAGTGGATAGCTGGGAAGAACACAAAGATTAGCAGGAGTGGAAGGAGAGCAAGAGAAGGTCATGGAGGGGGAGTGAATAGGATTAGAACACACTATCTTCATGTATGAAGATGTCATAATGAAGCTCATTAACATGTCTAATATATAATAACAAAATTTTTTTTTAAAGATTTATTTATTTATTATGTATACAGAAGAGGGCGCCAGATCTCATTACAGATGGTTGTGAGCCACCATGTGGGTGCTGGGAGTTGAACTCAGGACCTCTGGAAGAGCAGTCGGTGCTCTTAACCTCTGAGCCATCTCTCCAGCCCTAACAAAATATTTTTAAAGAAGAGTAAGAGAAGCTGAGATTCCACATGGCTCTGGCTCATACTGGATAACCTATAAATATTGAATGGATATAAACACACATCTATAAACGAGTAATAACATCATTTTTACTGAAAGTGGCTGTGATGGCCATTCTTGGTTATCAACTTGACTGCATCTGGAATGAACTAAAAACCCAAGTGACTTGGCACGTATGGGAAGGATTTCTTTGAATGAACTATTTGTAGTGGGATGACCAACCCTAACTCCATATCTTTTGAGGTAGGAAGATCCACCTTACATCTGGGATACACTTTCTGCTGGCATCCTATATAAAGAGCATAGAAGAAGAGAATACTTGCTCTTTGCCTGCTTGCTCTTGCTCTCGCTGCCAAGTTCATTCCTTCACTGACATTAGAGCCTACTTCTTTGGGATTCTGGCATATACCAAAGACCAGCTGAGACATCCAGCCTCATGGACTGAACAACTACTGCATTCTTAGACTTTCCACCAGTTCTGTTTCTGTAGAGAAGCCTAATACACTGGCCTATTGAAGCATGTCACGACATTGGCCCCATCTCTGCTGTATGATCAGATACATGAGCTTTGAGACCTCCTTCCCGCTTAACTGGCTCTATAACATTATATTATCAGCTTTTCTGAGTCTAAATTTTTCTCGTTCTTTTTACAATTGTGGCTATGATGGCTACCTTGTAGAGTCATTCTAAGGATTAAGAACAGTGACACTGTGCCAGCCTAGTTCTAGCAGTGTGTTCTAAAGATACAAAATGGACCACTAATTTTCTTCTCTGGTTCCAAGACTTCTGAAAGTTTGCACAGGCAACCTGGTAAGTTATGCAATTCCAATCACTTGATGCTCAAATAATAAACAGTGAGCTGCCCAGCTTCTGCCATGGTTATTAATAGGAATAGGGTCTAGGCAGTTAGAGTTATGTGAAAGGCAAAGAGCAAGTATAAAGTATATCATTAAATGATACACCTGCCTGTCCTGTACTGCAATGATTCTCCTGGCTTCATCAGAGAATAAATGAGCAATGGAAAACAAGAACACTGCTGGATGCTCTGCTTGAGGACCTAGAGTCAAACCCTTTCATGAACTTCCTCTCCATCCCTCCACATGCTAGACCCACAGTGCTTCTGAGAACATGCCCCGGTAGCTGCTGTCACAGACCAAGCCCCCTTTCCCTAGAGTGGGTGAAAAGTGATAACTAGACCTCAATGAGAAAAAATCCCCTACGACAAGAACCTCTAGAAGTACTACTAGATGCCCCATTCACATATTGTGAATCCTACACAAAAGACAAAGCAAGTGAGCTTTTTCTTTCGCACTTTTGCACTCAAGAGTCCTATTCTGAGGGATCTCTGAAAAGTGCAAGAACACTGACATGATCATCCCAAGAGTGTTCTGATGTTTCCTTTTTTGACTCCTTGGTGCTCTGATATTTATGTGTGTATACTCACCAGCAAACTAGTGAGGAGTAGCCCTCCTTAAGGCTTTCTGACTAAGTCCTGTAAACATATACAGTAGAAAGTTAGACAGTAACAAAACTAGACATCCCCAGGTCTGAGCTCAAGTAAAGGCTGAGTGGGTTATCTGTGTTCATGGCATCATGATATAGATTGGAGCCCACCCCCCAACCATGTCCTCCTTTACCTGTAATACTTTTGCACATTGAAAACCTCATCTAAGTAAGAATCAGAAGCTCATTTGCATTCAAATATAGAACTCTAAAAATAGATTAATTCTTATTTCCCCTGTATGTCTGAAGCCTACCTCAGAGCACTAGGTGAGGCTATCATGGTGCCTGTAGCTTGGGCTAGGGATGGGGTTCAGTCCTCTAAGATGCTACAGCTAACAGAGAAACAAAAATCCATGGGTTGGTAAAATGGATGAGTTACAAATCTTTCCCCCAAATGGTAACTATGAACTCAGATATATGAATCAAAATAATAATTTCAGTGCTCTGGAAATACTGAATCCTCAGGTCAAACTGATAAGCACTTATTGGGGAGAGAGGAAAATCTACTGAATTTTGGTAAGGTATTTCTCTTCAGGCTGCTCCCACTCATTTCTCACAGCTTTATTTTCATGGTGTTTCTAATCAGCTGGGCAGGTGCTAACTGACAGAGGGGAACTTAATTCAGAACAGCAGTTGTCGATGTAAGCGACAGCCTCAAAGGCAACTAATTTAGGACAACCAATTCTCATAGTCTGAAGTTGAGCTAACCTAAAATTAACAGAAAGAAATGGTAAAGGAAGAGCCCTAGAGAGACTTCATATTCTTGGCTGAAGGAGGCTGCGCCTAAAAGACCTGAGGAGGTCTAAGCTGCTTGCAATCCCTGTCTCAGCAGGAGCCTTTATGGTTTACCAAGGAATTTTCTTAAAGTCTGGTGTGAAGCAAAAGAAGCAGAATTTAAAATGGCCTGACTGGGAATGTGTCCTTGAGTCACACCCAGACACATGGACCAATGTTGGGAGAGCTTTTGGCTTCAGACACCTCCTGCCTTCTTCTGGCTAACCACTGAGTTATGGAGGAGTAGACTCTTAAGAATTTACCTTCAAGTATGGAATAGGGGTGAGAGAGAAAATGGAAGAGAGTATGGCCATATATTTTGAAGAAAATGAATCACAGAAAATTAAGAAAAAGGTTAATAAACAAAGATATAAACAATTTTAAAAACAAGCAACAAAATAACTCTCTAGGAGAGAATATAAGAATTCTGAGTTGCTGTAATTTAACACCTAATCTGTCCTATAGTGGACATGCATCAAAACAGGAAGTATCCACAGTGAAGAAAGTGTGAGAAAAGGAATAGACATTTTGCTGAGTGTCCCCATTTCACAGTTAGCAGACAACTTCATCTCAATTATATATTTGTTTCGAGGAACTAAAGGAATTATAATTAGCATCTAAAAGAAAATATCATGACATGATCCAAAATTAAGGACCTCAATAAAACTGTGGACATTACTTTGAAAAACCAAATGAGGTTCTAGTGAGGGAAGATAAAATAATTGAAATAAAATTTTATTTCAAGGGCTCAAAAGCAGAATGGACACAGCAAAATTAAGCCAGTGTTATACTGAGCAGATTGTCACTAGCCACACATGGCCACAGGCTGTTGATCACTGGCCATTTTTAGGTCATGAAAACAGCCTCAATAAATTAAAAAAATTAAGACCATATAAAATTTGTATCATGACAACATAATTTGATTACAAATCAACAAAGCAAAGAGATTCAACAAGTCTCCAAATCTCCCAAGGGACACTATAAAATGGTAAAACCTAAAAACAGATGACATAAAAATGTACGGCATGCAAATGAAACAGTGCAGTTACAGAGACTCACAGCAATGTCAGAGATAAAAAATGCTCTCAGACAGATGGCTTAAACTTCATCTTTGGTAAAGGATGAAAGTACATGCAGATTTAAAAAAGAAAGAAAGAAAGAAAAAAATAGAGGGTCAGTGGAAACTAAGGAAATAGAGAGCACAGAGAAACCAACAGGATCAACTGAACGGTTGAATTCTTAACTAGCTCAAGAAACAAAGAAATGATGTACTTAGCCCCCAAAGAAGAAACAATGAAGGGTACATCAGCGTCAACCTGAAAAAAGTGCAAATGACACAGGATGCCATTAATAGCTGTATGCCAATGAACTCAACACATTAGATGAAATGGACAAATATCAGAAATATAGACATTGCCAGACTGGCTGAAGGAAATACAAAATATATGCAGGTATGCAACTACAACACTTACCACAAAGGAAATCCAAATCCTATATACTACTCCCCCCCCAAAAAAATGCAGATTAATGCTTATCCAAATATAAGGGCAAAATCTTTCAAAATTTTTAAAACAAACTAATGAATAGACAATAAATAATTAGAACATGACAAAATGTGACTTAGCCTAGGAATGCAAAATTGATTTGACATCTAAATATCAATCTATATGACAATCTTGTGGATGGAAAGAAACAAAATGTGTTTCACAAAAATGTACATGAATTCATGACTTTAAAAAATTCTTAAAATTGGAATAAAAATAAATGTATCAATTTTTATTTTAAAAATGCACTCAAATTAGAATTGTTTTTCTCAGTGTTTTATTATAGCAATACAAACTTGAACTATGACACATCTCCATCAATAGTGTGCAAGGGTTGTCTTTTTACCAGTATTTATTATCTTTGATAATAGCCATTATCAAATAGTCAGGGGTTTGGATTTGGATTTCTCTGGTAACCAGTGATGTCACCCATTTATTCATAAGCATGCTGACCAATTATATGTCTTCTTTTGAGGAATGTCTAACTAGCTGCATGCTTGATTTTAAATTTGGTTATACAGTTTGTACAATTGAGGTGTGTGTTTACATACACCTCTCTGTGCACTTATATGTGTTTGTGCACATGTGTGCATGTACGTGGAAGCTAGAGGACAGTCTTGGGTATAATTTCTCAGGTGTCCTATACAATGTTTTAAGACTGGGTCTTTCATTGGCCTAGAACCTACCAATTAGGTGAAGCTGGCTTGTCAAGAGACTCCAGGGATCCATCTGGTTCTGCCTCCCTAGTCCTGAGATAATCACACACTCCCATACCAACTTTTTTTTTTTTGCATAGTTTCTGAGGATTGAACTTGAGCCCTTGTGTTTACAAGTAATTTACCAGCTGAGCTATCACCCAGCCCTGTTATTTCCCAGCATTTTGTGATATTAAACCCCTGTCAGATGTAGTTTTGAAATAGCAAATATACTCCTGCATTCTGTCGTTTGTCTCGTGACTTCCAATAATCATTTCCTTTTCTGTGTGCATGAGTTTATTGTAACTAAATCTGTCTGTCTTTGCTTTTCTCGCCTGTGTTGTTGAGGCTTATGCTAATGTTGTGAAGTCACTCACTCCATTTTCTCTTAGCGGTTCCACAGTTTCAGGTCTCATTTTTGTCTTCAGTCTAGTTTGAGTTTCTTTTTGTGAGACAAGGATTTAGTTTTCGTTGTTGAAAGCGTGGATGGACCCACTTACCCATAGCATTTGTTGAGCCAACTATTACAGTTGGGTAGACAGAGAAATTCTACTTTGTTATCTACCACAGGGTGACCTTAGGTAACGATTTCATAGTGCATGCTTCAAAGTGTTATCAAAATGAGTTTAAATATTTCCACCAGAAACAAATGATTAATGGCTAGGTGTGGTGGCCCATACCTTAATCCCAACACTCTGGTGTGGTCTGGGGGAGGTAGGTGGATTTCTGGGACTTAAAGGCCAACCTGATCTACATAGTTTTTTTCAGGATAGCCAGAGCATCATAGAGAGAACTTATCTCAAAAAACAAACAAAAAAAATTAGTGTTTGAGTAGATTTTTTAACCAGATTTAAGCATCATACAATACATATATGTGTTGATGCATCATGTATAATTCTACTCATATGTACAATTTTTTATGTTTTTAATTCAACAATTAAAATTAGCCTAATTAATTTTTAAAAAACTAATTTTTTTAGAAAGGTAAAACATCAAACTGATCATAACAAGTACTATACTTGATCTTAGCCAAAAGGCCAAGAAACAATATACAGGTACTATGCAGGGGAAAATGGGAAAAGTGAGGAGAGGTTCTTTAATTAGAGAGGAGGGAGAGAGATCAATACAAAGGAGAAGGAGGGAAAGGGACAGAACCACAGGATATTTGACAAAACCTCAAGCAATTATTATGTTTTTATATTTAGCTAAAATTATGAATAATACACACACTATATATTATCATAATTCTCTCTCTCTCTTTCTCTCTCTCTCTCTCTCTCTCTCTCTCTCTCTATCTGTGTGTGTGTGTGTGTGTGTGTGTTTGTGTGTGTGTGTTAAATAAAATTATGCAGCTCAGGCTGACACTGTTTCCCACAAGAGCCCTAGGCTATCTAATAAAAAAAAAAGACCTAGCTTGAGAAACCCCTTTTGAGTTGTTGGTCAGGAGATACCAAAGGACTCCCAAGACAATATAGATTGTTGTTGTTACCTTTGGTCGTCTCTCAGAGGTTGAAGGTAAGTTCCTATTGCTAAATATATACTGCATGACTCAGACGCAAGCCTTGGAAAATTCCAGCTAGAGCTAAACTGAAAGTCTTTGTACTATTGTCCAACTTTCACAGTACCAGAAAGTGCTTGGCAAACTGCCAAGATAAGGGAGAAATTAATAGTCCTACCAAGCTGTGATGCCTATGAAACATAACAATGACTATCATGGCAAGATATCCCTAAAGGTGCAATAGTGGCACTCATATTTTCATGGTAACCAACAGCTGTTTAATTGGACTTACAGCCTGCTCAACAGGAAGAAAATCATGTCTGGTACTAGAAACATAGCCAACTATCATGACTAGTGAGATCATAGATCTTAGAGGAAAACTTACTACTGACACTTTACTAGACCAATAAAACCCCTAGCTGCATTCTAAAACTTATCCTTGTACCCACAGATAAGTGTAGCTCTTACCTCTCATTAAAGAAGTTTCTCTTTACAGCAAATGGAGAGACCATTACAGCAGACCATAACTGGCTGTAATGCAGCAATGATGGAGAACCCAGCCTTAGGGGATACATCTGCTACACAACTCCTTCACCTAGGGCTCAGAGGACCAGGAAGTCTGGTGTGAGATTGTGTCTCTTAGAAACAACAGGGAAACTATACCTGTGACATCTCAACAATATGGCTGCCTAAATAAACATCAACAGGGTCCCTCCCATAGACAAAGAACTATGGACAACCAATGACAGCTGAGAGAGGGATAATTAGTCTCCCAGGAATAAACACTACAACTGATTATCCAGCACAAAGTGGTCAGCCCTGAGGTCACATGCACAAAAGGAACACTAAACACACACACATACACACACACACACACACACACACACACACACACACACACACACACGCATGTGTGTAAAAAAAAATCAAGAAAAAGAAACCAGCAATTTGAGAGTGAAAGGAGTACATGAGAGAGGTTAAAGGGAGAGGCATGGGAGGGAAGCATGGAAGGAAAGAAAAGGAGGAATTGTTATAAGTAAATTTAAATAAAATAAAATAAATAAAATAAACTTTTAAAAATTATTTCTTTTTATTTTTGAGATTATAATATAATTACATAATTTCCTCTTTCCTTTTTCTCTTTCCAAACCCTCTCATGTATCCCTTCTTGCTCTTTTTCAAATTCATGGCCTCTTTTTCTTTAATTGTCATTACATACATATATGTATATATTACATATATATTAGGGATATATTCCGTATATGTATGTATAATATATGCATATTACATATTCAATGTATATGTAACACACATATATAAGAATATATATACATATATGTACATTCTTAAATACATAAATACAATCTTCTCAATCTATATAATATTACTTTTATGTATGTCTTCAAGACTGATCATTTGGTATTGGATAAACAGTGTGTTCTTCCCTTCAGAAGACTATTTCCCTGTTCTCAACATTCCTTAGTTGCTAGTAGTTCTTTGGGTAGTTTTGAGGCCTCCTGGGCTCCCCCATATCCTCATTCATGTTAGCATATCTATTGTTGTGTCCTTGTTCATCTGTTTAGAGAGTCATGGTGTTGAGACTTTATGGGTGTAGCTTCTGATTTTCCTAGGAGACACATATCACAGCAAACTTCCTCTTCCTCTGGCTCTTAGAATATTTCCACTCCCTCTTCCGCAATGATCCTTGAGCCTTAGGTGTGGGAATTGTATTATAGATGTATCCAGCAGGACTGGGCTCCACAATTCTGCATTTTGGTTGATTGTGGGGTTTTTTTTTATGTAATGGTCTCAATTTGCTGCAAAAGTTTTCTCTCTGCAGGGTATCTGTGGGTTTAAGGGCAAATATTAAGAATGTACTTAAGAGTTATGCTGGTTTAGTAAAATAGTGGGTATAGGTTCTCCTTCAAGATCCATGACTTCTCTAGCTCTATTAGTTGACTAGGTTTCCAGTGTTAGACATGATTTCCCTCTTGTTGAGAGGGCCTTAAGTATAATTAGAGCTGTCAGCTACCACTAAGGTATGCATGGCATTATTGCACCCTTAGAGTTTTTGTGATATTCTTGTAATTGCTGTGGTTCATAATTATTATTGATGTGGTTCACCATAGCTCATAATTATTATCCTTACTGTAATTATGCCATTAAAAAAAACAAAAGATTAACTACAACTGGAAAGGACATCAAAAATTATAGTTCTGCCATAGCATTTATATCTAAAATATATGTTGAACTCTTCAAGTTAATAGGATAATTCAATTTCAAAATGTACAAATGTCTTAAACGTATTTTCATTGAAGATAATATGCAGATATCTAAAACATACAAAAAAGCATTATGATCACCATTAACTAGATGCAAATTAAACCATACTTGACATAATAAGGTAGCACTATGCAGCAACTCTAATGATTACACATTCTTTAAAGGACAATACTGAGGCCCAGCATGAAGGCTCAGCAGTTAACAGCTCTTCAAGAGGACCCAAGTTCAATTTCCAGCAACCACACTGTGGCTCAAAACTATCTGTAACTCCAGCTCCAAAGGATGCAACAGCCTCTTCTACCTGTCTGTGGGCATGGTACACAAATACACACACATACACATAACTAAAAGTAATAAAAATAAATATTTAAAAATAAAAATGTTAATTTCTGGTGTGAATTTCAGAAACTTGGACTCTTTGTCCAATATTGATAATGAAAAATGGTACAGTTACTTTAGAAAACTGTTCGTTCAGCAGTTTCTAAAACTGAAATGTAAACATATAAACATGACCTAAATTCCAATCCCATATATCTATCTAAAGAGTGAAAAGATGTGTCCACATAAGCATGTATGTGAATGGTCAAGTCAATGTTACTGTAGCAGTAAAAGACTGGAAACGATTGAAGAGTCTATCATCTGTGGGTGGATAGATTAAATGTGTTTAAAGTAAAATAGACAAATACAATGACTGGAAAAGGTAGGTTTTCACTGACAGAAACATTGCAGACTGACTGGGATATAGCTAGGAGGGCAACTGTCTGAAAGGGCTTGAAAAAGCATTGGAATGAGGGCAGTGTTCTAAAACAGATTAGTGGGGGTGTTTGTGTATCTGTAAATTCACTAAAATTATTAAGTTCTACTTTTAGAATAAGTGAATGTGAACATCAAGTTATGTCATGACAATCTCATTAAATATATTTTAATGAAAGCAAAATATCTTAGTGTCAAGCTGAAAATGTGGGCAGTGATGGAAAGGCAGCCATAAAGAGTGAGAAACCCCAGCAAGTATACAGGAAACGGCAAATTCCAGAATGTCTACTAACAGCAGTGTCCCTAGGAATCTTGTCAGGAAAAGAACACAGAGACTGTCCAACTGTGCCTAGAAACGCCTCCTTCCACATACATAGAATGGACAAGTGCCACAGGTTCACCACGTGGGACTAAATGCAGTGCTGCATTAAAGGTAGGATGGGCAGCTCTCCTCTGAAGTCTGCACCGTGGGTCCAGGAGCTGACCAAGGTGCTGAAAATTACCCAACTCAAGCTGTAGATGCAGGGCATGAATTTATGTTATTGCTGTAAAAAACAAATTTACAGCGGAGTATACTAGATCTGACTACAGAGTTGACAACCTTCAAGAGTCAGGTAATATAATTGCAGTTACAATTAGTCATTAACCACAAGGCCATGTGCTCCTGTGCCAACCTATTTTACGTGAAGAAAGCCCATACCTGAAGAGGACTCAGAAAGAAACCAAACCACCCCTGGAGTAACCACAGGTAAGAATTCACATTTCATGCCTTCAGTATTGATGATAATTTGTTAGTATGCTAATGTTTTCCAAGTAAACCAATTATAGTTCCAAAATATAACAACCCTCATAAAATACTATATGCAACACAATACTCTCTTCTTCCTAAATGCTAACCTGAGCATATTTCTCTGCAGAAAACTGTTCATATATATCAACTTATTCATGAACTCACTCAGCAATTTGTAGCCTGTAAGAAATCATACCCTGTGTTGACCACAACAATTTGTCAGAATATAAATAGATTTCTAATTTAATCACACCACAGTGCAGGACAACCTGAGAAAACCTTTATTATTTCATGACTCAGGAGACAATATTTTGAAAGAAGGTTTGTAAATTTGTATCAGTTTCTTCAAAACTAACCTCTTTAAGGTTAAATTAAAATGCTAGAATTTGCTTCTTCATTAAAGAAAATTTTCTCAAAATATTTCAAGACATTTCATTGTCAAAAATGGAAGGAGTTAGCTCCAGAGAAAGTTTTAACATAGAATATACTTTAATTCCTATATAAATATATTTGAGTGTAGTCTTATGCACAAAAAACCCCACCTTGAATGTAATGTGTTTCAAAACAGCATAAAACATGTTTAAAAAGCTGCTATAAATATGGACTTCTGCATTTTTGTAAATTAGAGTAAATTATAAATGCATGTTAAGATAACAATGAAAATAAGTCCCAGATGTTCTCTGAATTTTTTATATGGATCATATATTCTTTTACTTCTACATTCCCATATTCCGCTGAGCACAAGAATCCACTAGAGTTCTTGTTCAGAATGTACTTTTCCACATTCCACTCCCTGGAGACTCTGTTTCAGCTCTGAAATGGAGCCTACAATCTTGTGGCTCCCAGCGCATGGCAATCACTGCTGAAGACGCTGGTGAGGTGCTTAGGGAAAGATGCTGTCCTTTGCCTTCGTACTTGAGTCAGGGCATGTAAAAATGCATGCACTCTAGGCAGCATGATGCCTAGGGTGCCATGCACACCTGGGCAAGGGAGAATGAAGAGAACAGAATGGCTATGGACTAATCCAAGTAAGCAAATCTAAGATATTTGCCTTTGGATAATTAAAATATTATGCTTCTTGCTCTCCTATAAACCTATTGTTAAGCTCAAATATAATAAGTCAACAACGTATGTAATACAGCTAACTCGCATCATGGCTTAGCTTAGCCTGCCTTAGATGTGCACAGGATGCTTGGATGTGCCTACAGCTGGGCAAAGTCATCTAACACATAGCCTGCTTATGATAAAGTGCTGAACATCTCATGTAATTTGTTGGATACCTATATCAAATTGACTGTTAATATAGCATACTGTAGAGTCTCAGATGCTTTCCCTCATGATCATTTAACTGAATAGGAATTGTGTCTCACTGCTACTGTCCAGAATTCAGACAGACTAGTTTACTACTATATTGCTACCCCAGGAAAACATGAAAATTAAAAATCAAAGTATGAATCCCAACTGAACAGCACTTACTTCCACATCATTACAAAAAATAATACATTGAACCAGGATTTAATATGTAAGTATGTGTGACACCTGTACCCTCTATGAGTATTAAAGCAGGACAACGGCTAATAATAACTCCCTGAGTGTAGAACAACCCTAAGTGCTATGCAGCCAGAGGAATCTGCGTGGGCATTACCAGGTTCTTTTCTGGTCATAAAATCCAGTTGGTGTGCAATTACTCCAGTGTGACACCTTCCATAAGCTAGAAATCATGTCTTCAGTTTCAACATTGTAAATCAATGAAATTACATTGTAGTCATTGACAACACATACAATTTTGCCTGTTTGATGCCCCATTACTGCAGCAGCACTTGCCTTCATTTGGAAATCAGTCCTTCACTACTCTACATGGATATTACAGGGCAGTTCCCCCCTCCTCAGCCTCTCTGCACTGAGGACATATTTATAGACAGCAGAATAATGTCACACAGATTGCTCCCACAAACAGTCCTTGCTACTTTGTACTACTAAGGTCCATTTTTACATCAGATGGTGAAATTTCTAAAAGTTCTATTTTTTCACCCACTTCACCCCCCATTTTTTACACTAAAGGTGGTAAAGTTTGAAACCATATTCCTGAATTGAATTTGTCATATTAAACACAATAGTGTGAAGAATGTGGTTTGCTCCAACTTTGGCCCTATGAAGCAATTGTGGAATTTCTACAAGAATGGAGATGGAGGAAGATGTCTTTTGTGAGCTACCAAATGCTGTCCCGTTGTTACCACTGCACTCCATTTTACAGAGCATAAACACATATCAGGAAACATTTTCCACAAGAAGTAGTTCACACAGCTACAAAAAGAGAATGAAATTATGTCACTTGCAGGAAAAATAAATGGAGCTAGAGAACATGTTAAGTGAAATAAAGCAGACCCATGAAGACAAATAGTACATGTTTTCAGACAAATGGGGCAGGGGGCAGGGCTGATTCTGAAAGAATGATAGGAAAAACAAGGGGGACTATTAGGTTGAGAAAGAGAAAGGAAGAGTAACAATGTGATTAATATGGTGACAAATAAATAATAATGTGCACTAATAAAATTTTTAAAAAATTGAAATGAACCATTTGTTCAGTGAAAATCAGGTTTCACTTTTACTCATGTCATGGGTAGTCTCTCCACATCCTCCGATGCTGTGGGATGTTCTCTATGCTGTGAATGTGTTGCTCTGATTGGTTAATAAAGTACTGATTGGCCAGTAGCTAGGCAGGAAGTATAGGCGGACCAAAGAGAGAAGAGAATGCTGGGAACAGTAAGACTGAGTGAGGAGACGCTGCCAGATGCCACCATGAGAAGCAGATGTTAAGATACCTGTAAGCCACGAGCCACATGGCAACTTATAGATGAATAGAAATGGGTTAATTTAAGATATAAGAACTAGATAGCAAGAAGCCTGCCACAGCCCTACAGTTTATAAGTAATATAAGCTTCTGACTGATTATTTTATAAGTAGGCTTGGCGGGACTCAGACAGAAATTCTCCAGCTACACTCTGAAAGTATAGTCTCTGATTGGATGATGAAGTATAACACACAACTTGAGATGAAGGAAAGGTTTCTGTTCCCTTTGATTTAATTAAAAATGGGCCAATATGCACAGCAGGCACAACTTAGCCATCTGTATAGAACTGAAAAAGCTGAAACAAAGAAAAATAATGGCCATCTCATTGGGTCTCCAGAAGCTTCTGGTAAGATTCATTTACCACAGCGTGCACTGATGAATTTAATGGTCAGCATCAGCAGTAATGAACAACTTCAAAGTTTTAGGAACTTAACACAGTATTGTTTCCTGTTCATATGACATTAGCAGTGTGGATTGGTGGAGGTCTCTATTCACTGTAGTCACTTAGGGTCTCTGATGACAGAGAGTCCTTCCCAATACAAGCTTCCATGGTTATTGCATCTTAAGGGAAATTTCTCATTGTCCAAGAAACTGTAAACATGAAGAATGCAGGTCTCAACAGCAAGTAACATTATAGATGCCACCATTTATTTAACTTTCTATGTATATTATAGCTTGACAAATTGTATTTTAATTCCCCATTTATTGTGCTTCCCCTAATGTCTTATTTTATTAATCTTAAAAAACTATTGATAAGGCACCCTTATATAAATGTATGCCAATGCAATGTATCTCTGCCCACAGTATAATCATTTGCAATGTACATCATTTCTGGCCCACTGTACATACTTTAGAGTATGTATCCCAGAAGCCAAGAGGCAATGCC
>CABHPR010141607.1:26254-44243 GCA_902168415.1 Peromyscus melanophrys
CATACAATTGGTAATTAATAAAAGTCTCTGAATGATTATTTTATAAGTGGCCGCAAGACCACAGGGCTGGGCAGGACCAAAAAAGATTTACGGGCTACATAAATATGTCTGTATATGTGTATGAGTGTGTGTGCTTCTGTGTTGTATATATGTATGTGTGTGAGTGTGTGTGAGTGTGTGTGTGTGTGTGTGTGTGTGTGTGTGTGTGTGTGTGTGTGTGTGTACCTGTGGAGGACATCATAAGGTTTCAGATCCTCTGGAACTGGAGTTACAGGTGACTGTGAGGCACAAAATAAAGGTTCTAGAAGGAATTGAACTCTGGTCCTCTAAGAAAACAGTACTTTCTTTTAACCACTGAGCCATCTCTCCAGCACAAAAACTTGTTAATACAATGAAATAGTCTGAATTCCAAATGATTCCCTGAGACAAAATGGAAATCATTCTCTGTGCAAAGTTCAGTAAGGACCAACACTTTCTGCTGTCTGGGAACAGTTGGAAAGAGGAATGAAGCCACATCAGCTTTCATCCCTTTACCTTTAAAGGACTTTACATGGCTGAGAAGCTCCTGAGAATATCATTCCATGGTTGTCTTTCTTCTTTTTCTTTCCTGACTTTTTGGCACTAAAATAATATTGCTTTAAGGAATCACATGCTCACTAAAAACTGTATAAAATGAACCCATAAAAAAGCAGATATATAGTGTCCACTGTCACACTATTTGATACATTATTCTTATATTGTATGCACACACACATACACACACACACACACAAACACACACACACACACACACACACACACACACACACAAATTTTGTATCTGATTGTACATTCACTCCCTTAAGATTATACCATTACCATTTTCTAAAAGCCACTCAATAGTCCTCAATTAGATAAATAAATAATTGCTGCATAATATTTAAGGCATCCACTGCTGGATGCTTAACCTGTTCATAATATGTGAAATAACTCTCAGCATCATGGGTTTTTTCATATACCTTGTCTAGATCTCCCTTGTCAAGTAATAGTTCATCATGTCAAAAATTATTTCACGTGAAAAACAGATAATCTTAAGAATTTACACAAATTGTTTTCCACAATGGCTTGAGCAGCTCATATTTCAATATCTATTCCTTCTATATGTCTGATACTGTTGATTATTCATTTTTGTAAATTTCTCAAACAAAAAATCTTATCAATTTAACTTTCTTCTGATTTTCAGGAGAAATACCTAGACATTTCCTCACATATTTATTGTTTGATGTGGTTATTATTTCTTTGAATATTTGATACTCTAGTATGTTGCTTCTCTTACCAATTTTTAATTAAAATATAATTATATCACTTCCTCTCTTCCCATTCCTCCCTCCAAATTCTCCCATGTTCTCCTCTCAATTGATGACCTCTTTTTTATTATTATTGTTATATATATAAACACATAAATATATAAATATAACCTGCTGAGTCCATTTGATGTTGGATATGTGTATATTTTCAAGTTTTCAATTTCACATTGAAGTTTGTTTGCAGTGTATTTTTGGTGATGTACTAGTTTAATACACATATACATTGTATAATGTTTCAATCAGATGAGATACATCTGTCTTCTCAAGCATTTGTTACTTCCTTATGGTAAAATCATGCAAACATCTTGGTCTCGTATCCTTAACCTGCAGAATTAAAAGGAATAAATCCCTATCATTTAAATCTCCACCCTCATATTCAATGTATTTCAGCCATAGCATGTAATGGATTTCTTTTAGCTACTTTGTTTGCTGCTGGGATGTCTGTAGATGAATTTCTAAATGGTCTTATTAAATAAAAAACACAGGGCCAAATATAGGGGTGAAAGCCTTAGAGAGATCAGGGAAATAGGGAAAGCCACCAGCCAACCTTACCTCACCAACACTGCAGCTTCCAAAGAGAGCAACTTCCTGTCTACCCAGGCTTATATGGCTTTCTATTCTGCTAACTCATTCCCTCTCTCCGCCAAGCTACATCACTTCCTCTTCCTGCCCAGCTCTGTCACTTCTTGTCTGTCTGTACAGACCTCCAGACTTCTGTGGTTGGTACTGGGATTAACGGCATGTGTTAGTCGGGCAGTGGTGGCGCATGCCTTTAATCCCAGCACTCTGGAGGCAGAGGCAGGCGGATCTCTGTGAGTTCCAGGCCAGCCTGGGCTACAGAGTGAGTTCCAGGAAAGGCGTAAAGCTACACAGAGAAACCCTGTCTCAAAACATAAAAAAATAAAAAAATAAAAAATAAAAAATATATATAAAGGCATGTGTCACCATGCCTGCCTCTGTTTCCAGTGTGGCCTTGAACGCAAAGAGATCCTGCCTGCTAAGTGATAGGATAAGGGCATGTGCTACCACTGCTTGACTTCTTTGTTTACTTAAAATGGCTTGCTATTTTTCTCTGATCTCCAGGCAAGTTTTATTTGTTAAAGCACAAATAAAATACCACCACATTTTATGACAAATAAAATATCACTATATTTCCCCTTTTATTATCTAACAAAAAATTTTTAAAAATTTTAAAAAGTTATAACTATGATGAGAAAAACTATATACAATAAGTACAATAACTATATACAATATATACAAGCAACAAATACATCAACAATGTCTAGTACATTTGCATTTGACAAATTCAGGCAAAATATTCCATTACCTATTCTATTTTGGTGAGTTCAAAATGTACCTAATTCATTTTCTATCCTATCTTGTATTACCAAAAGAAAATTATCTTATGATGTCTCTCAAACTTACACATTTAATACCACTTAACTAGAGAGGAGGAAGGAGAAAGGTAGAACAGAGGAGACGCTACCAACCGCCACCATGAGAAGCAAATGGAAAGGTACCGGTAAGCCACAAGTCATGTGGCAAGGTATAGATTTATAGAAAATGGGTTAATTTAAGATATAAGAGCTAGCTAGCCATATATGGCCATAGTTTAAAAATAATATAAGCCTCTGTGTGTTTACCTGGGTCTGAGCAGCAGCAGGACCAGCAGGTAAGAGAGATTTGTCCTAACCATGGGCCAGGCAGAATATAGGAGAAACTTTCAACTACAGATTTCTTTAGCTTCTTTACTCCCGAGAAGCTTTACATCATCAGCTATCAGCCGATAAATGTTCCCTTAGTTTTCAGTCTATAATTTAAATTATAACTTTCTCCTATGTGCAATGTGAGAATGAGCATTAACTTTTTTTTTCAAGATGATAAATAATGATTTTTTAGAACTGTCACTGGTTCTGAGCATGTTGCCTTTGCGAGGCTCTCCTTGTCCACAGTCCACTCTCCTGAATCTCTTGCTATTCCTAAACATTCCAGAACTTTCTTCAATAATATTGGCAAAATCTAGATGTTATATTCTAGCATCATCTTCTCCTCATCCTTGAAGAACTCAGTGCATCATTGCCTTCACTTTGTGGGAAGGGAAGGTGCCAGTTCTAACTTTAGTCTACTAAACATTTTAAATCTGCAGTGATAGCAACAGTGTCTACAAGCACACACACTTGTACACACACACACACACTTGTGTACACACACACACACACACACACACACACACACACACACACACACACACACTCCAGAGATTTTCTGTCTCCCTATATCCTGGAGACAACCCTAACTGAGTTTTCAGGCATAGAAACAGTGGTCTCAGTTCTAGTCAACAGCAGCTGTAGGGCACTGCATGGCCTGGGAAACATAAGAGGCAGAGCAACTATTCTTTTATTAGGGCTCCCATGTCTCCCCAATAGCAGCACATAGGAGATGGAGATACTGGGTGTCATTCATTCGAGCTCTTTTCTACAAGGTGAAACAGGAGCTAACTGTGGTAGTTGGATTAATAAGACCAGGTATTACTTGTTGGGAGTTTTCATGATACCTGGATTTTTATATTCTTCTCTCAATCATCCAATGGAGAAGCGCTGGTTATTACATATCTCTGTACTAAAGCTCACCAGGTTCACCATACAGTTAAATCTAAATATTGTTTCTCAGTTGTCAAACAGCTACATCTTTCAGCAGCCTTTGCATACTCAATGACTTCCTTCTTGAGGTATCTTTCACTTGGCTTCCAGGAAACAATATTTGCCAGATGTCATTTCAATATCCCCACTTTGAAATTCTCGGCACATTCCCCATCATTTATTACCTTCTGACCACATGATCCTATAGCCAGTCCTCCAGCCTTCTCTTCATTTACCCTTCAGCATATTGCCCATTGGAATGGCACTGTGAAGAACCAAGACTTCTTATCAACTGCCAACACTAACTTTATCTTGAAAGTGCACACTGAAGCCTCATGCAACCCTTCAAGAAATTATAGCTTTGGTAAGCCCTCAGGATACTGGACTCTCACAGTCAGTTGCTAGAACTTCTAATAAAGCTGCTCCAGAAATTCTGATCTACCAAAACGCTGAGAGATAATAGTTGATTAGCATTGATGTAAACATTTAGTATGGAACCATCTTTTCCAGCCTTTTCTCATATTTCTTAAAGATATTAAAGTGTTTAGCTTTAGACCATCTAAAGGTTATCTATGTGGGGTAGAAAGGTAAAAATGTAATCACTTGAAGATAGAAATAGAATATAAAATGTTAATTCAGTAAAGGAGCAATAAGAGATTAAAATAAGGATGAAAAATAAAAGATAACTATCAAAAACTAGAAGCATCTCTCTTCAAAAACTTATTTAAATAAGAGTTTAAGAAACATAGAAAAGCTGGGCGGTGGTGATGCACACTTTTAATCTCAGCACTCAGGAGGCAGAGCCAGGTGGATCTCTGTGAGTTTGAGGTCAATCTGGGCTACAGAGTGAGTTCCAGGAAAAGAGTTACACAGAGAAATCCTGTCTCAAAAAAAAAAAAAAAAAAGGAAGAGAAAAAGAAAAAGAAAAGAAAATAAAGAAAGAAATATAGAAAAACTAGAATGTATAGTAAATATAAAGGAAGTTAAAAGAAATAAGCCCAACTGTATACATCAGCAGCAAGATATATGCTTTAACAGACTAGGAAAAGAAGCAACTGTGTTTACCATTTTAAAGGAATTTTGCAATAAACTTACAGAAAGCATCCTTGATGGTTAGAAAGAGGTGGTATGCAACACAAGGTCAAGCCAGTCAAAATTCCAGCATGCATGGAGACGAGCTCAGCGGAGCAACTACAGGTGGCCAGTGATGGTTGGAAGAGGTATATTTTTCTACGAGGGTGTGGCCACCAGTAGGTAAAATAAACATCAGAAGGTGACCTCTCACCCCAGCCAGTATAACAGCAGACAGAATTAAAGGACTAAAGGAGTAAAACGAAAATACAAAGAGTGTTATTTTTGTGTTATGTGTTTGCATAAAAAGTTCAAGAAGCATAAAATACTATAAATAGCTTCACAAAATAACTGGTATATATGTCAGTAATGATTACCAAAATTATGTTCACGAGGGTACAAAAAGTTGGAAATTTTCTCTTGAAAGAAAAGTGAGAGCTACAAGATGATTCAGTGTACAAAGTGCCTGATGCACAATCATGAGGACCTGAATTTGGATCCCCTGCACACCCTTAAAAAGCCTGGCCAGATAACATGCACCTGTTGTCCCAGCACCAAGAGGCAGAGAGACAAGAGGGAGATGGGGGCTTGCCTGGCTAGCCACTCTAGCTAAACCAGTGAGCTCCAGATTCAGTGGGAGACCTTGTCTCAAAAAATAAGTCAAAGTTTCATAACCCCCCCCCTTCATCCATGATGAAATGCTGACAACTCAGTCATGTGCAGATTTTGTGTAATTAACCACAGTTAGAGTGAGTTTATTAGTGTCGTGGCCATGTCATATCCAGAAGGCATCTTTTGCAACGCTCCTCTCCATCCTACCACTCTTAGAGTCTTCCCACTCCATTTTTCATGCTCATGCAAGCAACTCCAATTAAACTCAGTGGGTCATACACACAGAAAGACACAAAAGTAGGAGGAGCTGCTGGGAAGGCAGTGTTTGGGGAGGAGTGGGGTAGGGAATGTGACAGTGTACTGGAGATAAAAATGACTAAAATTTGTTATATACTTTTGTGAAGTGTCAAAAATAAAAGAAAGAATATAAAAATAAAGTGGAGTACAAAAGAAGACAGCCAACATTGGCCTCTGATCTCCCTACATGTACCCACAGCACATATAAGTGCTTGCACATACAAGTACACAGCAAACACACATTCATAATAAAATAAATATAAGCATTGTCTTAGGGTTCCTATTGCCGTGGAGAGACACCATGACCACAGCAATGCTTATAAAGGAAAAACATTTAATTGGGATAACTCACATTTTCAGAGGTTCAGTCCACTGTCATCATGGTAGGACATGGTAGCATGCAAGCAGACAGACATGGTGCTGGAGAAGGAGCTGAGAGTTTTACATCTTGATAACAGGAAGTAACTGAGACACTGGGTGTGGCTTGAGCATACATGAGACCTCAAAGCCCATCTCCACAGTAACACACTTCCTCCACACCCACTCAAACAAAGCTACACATCCTAATAGTGACAAGCCCTTCAGGGGCCATTTTCTTTCAAACCCCCACAGACATTTAAAGGGAAATTAATAAAACTAAGGCATACAAGAATAAATATGAAAAAATATTCAGTACCTATTTAAAGAGTAGTGACTGACTATAAACTATTATAGAAAGTGGCTCAAGAAAACCTACAAAAGCAACAGGCAGACCTTAGTCATTGATTGAAAATTTGAATAGCAAAAATATGTTAATTATCCTCAAATTTATTTGCAAGGTATAAAGATACTATAATAAAGTTTCTATCAAGGTTTGGGGATCATCATTCCATCATTATCAGACCTTTATGAAACAGTAGTAATTAAGATAACTAAGCAATTTTGCATGTTTAAAACACTGTAGAGTGTCCTAACTTTCATAAACAAGGTATAAAAGAAAAAATATGAAGTGGTTTTAAGATTTGTTTCATCTGTTTCCAAACTAAAACTGTGAGGGGATAGAGAGACAGCTGAGTGGCTAAAGGCTCTCCCATGCAGAGGACCTGAGTCTGGTTTCTAGTGTTCACATCTGGAAGCTCACACCAGCTGTAACTCGGGCTCCATGGGATTTGATGCCACCTTCCACCTGTACTGACATGTTTCCACCTGTACTGACATGTTTCCACCTGTACTGACATGTTTCCACTTGTACTGACATGTTTCCACCTGTACTGACATGCACATACCAACACATGGACACATTAACAATGAAAACCTAAAAACTTAAATTCCATCAAGTCACCACAACAAAAGTGAAAATACAAGAGACAAATAGATACTATTTTTACTAAAGTTTTTTGGGATGTACATAAACAACAAAGGATTGGCATGCAGAAAGCACAATGGAGTGCATAATATGGGAAACATGGGCAAAGGACATGCACAGGCTTTTCACAGTAGATAAAAGGGATGTCAAACAAACATGGAAAAGTGCTTGTCCTCATTAGTAATCAGGGGAAAGCCCTTAGAGAACCATAAGATGTAATTTTATACTGCTTAGCCTTCAAAAGTAATAATTTGATTCGACCTAGTATTAGAGATGATGTGGATCAATGGAGATTCTTAAATACCGGTTTGTAAGAATACAAATTGGCATATCCATGTGGAATACAAATTGGCTTTCTCTTTTAAATTTGAATTTGCCAGTACCAAAGGTAGAAAAGAATGTTTAAAAAAAAAAGGTATATAAGCAAGGACTGGAGAGATGGCAGCAGTTAAGGGCACTGGTTGGTCAATTCCCAGCACCCACAAGGCAGCTCACAATCATTTGGAACTCCAGTTCTCCAGGATCCCATGCCCTCTTCTGGCCTCTGCTGACACTAGGCACACTAGAGCCTTGTCTCTCTTCACATAGCACCCTGAAGATATCCCACAGTGCTCCTAAAGCTTGAGCCCAGACTGAAAACAAACGCCCTTGTGATTAATAGTTTCAGATCTGCCACCATCGACTTTGTATGGTAGAAACATCCCATAACACCTGTACAATTGGATGATGGGTACATGCCTAATTAATATTAGAGAATTCCAGAAGATGCCCAATTGTAATGTGAAGGGAATGGAGAGGACTCAAAAGAAGCCTCAGAAATCCTGAGTATTCAGATACCTTCCTGCTCCTCACCGAGTCTGCTCTGGCACTCTGGAGGTAGACAGTTTACTCATACTGTTTTCTGTGAGTTCTGAAAGATTGCCTATGCCTTTCACTAATCCTACACAAAGCCCACTTAACACCACTTTTGGTCCTCACCATAGTCAAATGGAAAGCACAAACGAAAGTAAAGGTAGGAACAGCTATGCCCTAAACTAGTCCTGGGAGTAAGAGGAGACACTGTCTCCTGTTTCAGAGTTTGGCAATTTCTAAAATGAAGATGAAACTATCCATCTATCTCCTTGCAATCTCGAATTCCAATGTAACTATTATACAAGACTAACACATCTATTGGAAGACTCAATTATCATAATATTAATAGCAAAATAAAATGGTAAGGACCAGAGTTGGACCTTTTCCCTCTGTGTAAAGAGGGGAGAAAATCATCTTTCCAGGATGAAATGAAAGCAGATAGAATGGAGCTTCTATCACAATAAACACTTGGCATATGATAGCTGCAATATGATGTAGAACATAAAACCTAATAAATTTGTAAATTGGATAAAAACAGCGTCCTAATAAGAACTCCCTGATGAAAAAAAATGGAAAAGTCATTTGGACATTAGGAAATCACTTTAAACAAAGATCCCTCAACCATGGCTCTGTTGACATTTTGGATTGGGTTGTTTTAGATAATGGGAGGAATTGTAGGATATTTCTAGTGTCCCTGGCTTTTTCTTTCACTTGCTAGGTATCAGGAATCCATTCTCTCTGAGTCACAACAAGCCATTGTGGTTCCAACATCCTTACATGCTCACTGGGAGTGAGAGAGTCTTGGACAAGACAAAGAAAGTACCAATTGCAACAGAAAAAAAGGAGAAGGAAAAAAAATGGACGCTGTCAAAATCTGGTTTCTCTTCTAATGAAAATGAAAAGGTGGACTGGGAAATAACTCAGTCTTTAAAGTGCTTATTGAGAAAGCATGAAGACCATAGTTCAAACCCCAGAACTCACAGAAAAAGCTAGGCATGGTGCCATGGGCTTATAACACTACTACTGAAGAAGTGGAGACAAGGGGATTCCTGTAGCTCACTGTCCAGCCAGCTTAGTCCAGTGAGTTCCAGGCTAGTAAGAGACCCTGGGTCAAAAATAGACAAGGTGTTCAGCTCCTGAGGAATGTCACCTGAACTTGTTCTGTGGCCTCCACACACATGAGTTCACAGGGGCACATACATCTGAACACATGCATTCATTCCTCCAATGTAAACAAATATATACACAAAACTAAAATTAAAGAATATAAATGAAAAGGCAAGATAGAGACCGACAAAAAGTTATACCATATATATATATATATATATGTAGCTGAAGTTTTCCTGGTCCTGCCTGACCCACGGTCAGGACAGATCTCTCTCACCTGTCAGTCCCGCAGCCACTCAGACCCAAGCAAGCACACAGAGACTTATATTACTTATAAAATATATGGCTGTGGCAGGCTTCTTGCTATCTAGTTCTTATATCTTAAATTAACCCATTTCTATTAATCTATAAGTTGCCACGTGGCTTGTGGCTTACCAGTATTTTTACATCTCATTTCTTCTGTGTCCCGTTGGTGACTCCTGACTCAACCTTCCTGTTCCCAGAATTTTCTTCTCTGCTTGTCCAGCCTATACTTCCTGGCTGGCTACTGGCCAATCAGCATTTTATTTATCAGTCAATCAGAGCAACACATTCATAGCATCCCTGGCATATGTATCTGATAAAGGGTAGCATAAATCTTTTAAGTCCTGAAAACATTTAAACAACATTTAAACAACTAATTTGAAAAAAATTTGCCAAAGACTTGAACAATATTTCACAAAACAAATATGTAAATGGCCAATGACCACAATAGCCATCAAGGAAGTGGCCTATAAAAATCACAGTGATGACCACCACACACATCTTCAAAGGAGTAGTATTCCACATCAATGTCAGGTGTGAGATACCTCCCTTTGGTTTGTTGTCTCAGAGACCCCCAAGACAATATAGGCTGTTGCTTTTGGTTGCCCACTGGAACTTGATGGCAAGACCCTATTGCTGAATGCATCACACATTTTCGTTACAAGATATGGAGGAATCAAGCTGATAAATACCTAGGAGCTTCTTCCCTGATGACTAGCTTTCATAGTACCAGAAGATATGATGCAGACTGCTTTGGGTGGTCATCAATAGTCTTTCCCAATTGTGAGCCCTGCAAGCTACAGTAATAACCAGTCTGGCAAGGTGTGCTCAATGGTGTAATAGTGCCATGAATGTTATGGTGGCAACCAAATTCTTTCTAAATGGACTTAAGACAACTTATACCTTATACTATAAGCCATGGCTGGAAAAGTTATAGGCTCTGAAGGATAACTTTCTACTATTATCTTGTTTAATGAAATTATTATCAAACTGGATTCTGAATACTTATCTTTATATTCATAGATTTGTACAGCTCTCAACTCTATCAAATAAGCTTGTTCATGCAATGGACAGCAGTTAATACAGAGATTCTCAACTGGCCGAAGTGTAGAGTATAGCTGACTATGGAGTGCTCAGGCCCTAAGAGGATATCTACATTACAATCACCTACCCTCAAGCTCAGAATCCAGAAGAAATGACAGAAATATTGAAAGAGCCATAGAATGGGGAGGGCTGTTACTAAAAAAAAAAAAAAAAAAAAAAAAAAAAAAAAGATACAACTGATACACTCATGAACTTACTGCAGCTTTAGTTACTTGCATAAGACCTGCACAAGACTGGGTTCCTCAATATTTCATAACCAAAGGGGGAAGGACACATGAGGCCCCATCCCTCCCTGAGGAACTATTGACAATTAATGGTAGATGAAAGAAGGGACATCCTTTTCTACTGTAGGACATGACAACTCTACTTTTGATATTTACCCACAAGGAATGAAAACATATGACCATACAAATGTACCAACCAGAACACTCAACGGGAGGGGGTCAAGATGACACAGGAAGTAGTAACACTGTCCAGCTTATCAGTAGCTTAGAAACAGCACAGCCACAAAACACTTTCTTGGTTATATGGGTGACTGAGAAAGTACACTGAAGCTCTCTGTTGATCAGTGACCTGGAGCCCTAGAGGCTGGATATTGGAACAGAAAGCAAGAAAGAGTACATTAGTTCTGAGATCTCACAGCTGCTCAGTATGAGAGGGCAAAGTCCTAGTCACATGAAAAAAGTCAGAAATTGTAGACAAAACAGGCACAGAAGCAAATAAATAGAAAGACAGTCTGAATTCAGCAGATCTTGGAGGTGCAATGTGAACCATTACCTATTCCTTCCTCTGGAACTTACGACAGATATCATTGAGTTGTCCTGCCAGCATGTACCCATGGCCCAGTAGAATGTTACCAGAGCAAGCCTATCAAAAAGTAATTGCAGAGGGATTCTGGCCCTATATATACAAGAATTAGGGCACACTTACATTTTAACACCACTCAGACAGCCAGGTAAAAACAGTCAAGTGATGGCGCAGACTCAAGAGACTAAATTCAGGGACAGAACTAATCTGTCTGGAGTAAATTATAGGCAAGGGACTTTGGTTCCCTGAGAACATGGAAATAAGGCTATTCTAAGCAGTTGAGGCCACAAACCACTCTCACAGAGTTAGCAGTGAGCAACATACAGGAAACAGGGACAAGAATATTCCTCCAGCCTTTGTTCTCTCCAAAGAGTGCATATCTCAAAAAGATCTAGGAGAAGTCCAGACTGGCAGAGTTAGCCAATATCTACTCCAGGAGATACCACACTCGGCCTTTTCTCCTCCTCTTCCTCCTTTCACCCCCCAAAATCCCTCATCCCTCACTTCCTATGCCCCCACCCTCATTTTTATTTACTGACTGGCCCATTCATAAATATTTTTCTCTTTTCCTTTTTGTCTTTTTTTTAACATTTAGGTTTTTTTTTTGAACCGTCTTCTTCCCCTTATAATAATCAAATTGTTTAATTCTATATATCTTTTTCTCACTTCAAAAAAATTATGCCTTCACTTTCCGTGTTTTTCTGGCTTTATCTCTTTTAATTTTTGATTTATTTCTTTTCATCTTCCATTTAGTCTTTCTTTTTCCTCTCCTTATTACCTTTAAGTCCTTTAGTTTATTTCTGCCCGCATTATTCTTCTTATTTTCAGAGCTGTGGCTTGTGTACTTGATGCTTAGATTGTATTTTATTTCTGTATCTGAATCATTGCTATTGGCTGCTTTTATTTTCATTTGCTTCTTCCCCCTGTAAATTTCTGGCATCAAGCATGATCCTAATACATAATGAAGATGCTCTACTAGTGATCTGCATGTTCAAGATAGCTAAGTATACATTTCTCTATACACAACTTATTATCCTCACAGGCATTGAAGATATAAACTAAACTAACCAAAGTATCTGACAAACAGATTATCATTACAAGTATGACCTGGGGCTGAAAACCAACTGTACATCAACCATCTACAACAAAAGCAAAGAAAGAAATTATCTATCAATGCAGCCATAACACAGATTTCTCTACATTCTTTCCATTTGTACTCTACTAACAATACTAAAGAAATACTCAAAAGAGTATAACACGTCCAAGGTCTATAAAACACCTGCCTGGTTTCCTGGAAGTATCCTTGAGACTAACAGGTAAGAAAGACCTTCAGGTTTTGACTTAGTATGCACTCTGTCAAAATATGGTAATTGCTACCAGAGAAGTAACATGGAAACAATACTAAAAAGTAGTTGGAGTTATAGATACATATTCAACACTTCATACCAACTATCAAAAGAAGGCTGTTCCCCAAAAAGGCTCTTTCATAAAAGTACTTATACTTTTATGTAAAAGATCAACAGATACACAAATCTCAACACAGAAGTTCAGGAAATGTAAAAAGGCAATACCGTTTTTCCAAAAGCTCATAATTCTCTAGCAAATGAGTTAAAAAAATTGAAATGGATGTTATGCCATATAAATGTTTCAAAAGACTACTTTAAGGGGAAAATCAATGAATTCTTAAAAAATATTAAAAACAACTTAGCAGTTTAAGAGAGGCAATACAGTTTATGAATGAGAAGTTCAAAAACCAGTAAAGTATTTTGAAAAGAACCAAACAGAAATCTTGGAAGTGAAAAACTTAGTAAGTCAAATAAAAAAACTTAGTGGGAAACCTCACTAACAAGCAAGACCAAGAAGAAAGATTTGTTGGACTTGAACACAACAAAACAGGTAAGTTGGAAATTTCAGACAGTAATAAGTAAACCATAAATTATAAATAGAACACAAAGACCTCTTGAACATGATCTAATGACCAAATGTGTGTATTTTTTACACTGAAGAAATTATGAAGGAATGGGGGGAAAAAGACTATATATTCAGTGAACTGTTTCCTACAGTCTAGGAAGCTTTTGCTCATTTAGCTATCAGAGACATTTTTGAATCAAACAGGAATGACTAGAAAATAATTGTCCCACAGCCTGTGATCACAGGGGAGGACAATAAAGGCATCATATGGCAAATATAGAGTATGAAGCAAAAAATACTAAAGGACCCCAGAAAGGCGTGCCTACTTGTGAAGTTACTGAAAGCCCCAAGAGAGGCACGCCAACTCACAAAGGCCACCATTAGAATAACTGAAGATTTCCCAACAGGAACTAGATGACAGGAGAGCACAGAGTGACGCATACCAATCCATGGAAGAAAGCAATTGCCAACCTAGGTTACTATAGCCAATGAAAGTATCCTTCAGAATCATAAAATAAGTAAATAACTTCTAAGAAAACATCAACTAAAAATATTCATGACCAATAAGTAAGCATTGCATAAGGTACTTAAAGGAATCATACCCACAGAAGAGGAAGGTAAGCACCATTGTGAAAGCATAGGAAACAATAAATCCCCTTAGAACAGTAAATAAGCAAATAGAAGAGAAGGATCACATGTTAGGGAAACAACAAACTTACAATTCTGAATGTAAATGGCCTTAATTCTCCAATAAAGAGACTCAAGTGGATAACGGGGTGGGGAATGCCAGTGGCTGTTGCCCACAAGAAGCACACCTCACCAGCAAAGATGTGCACAGACTAAAAGTGAAGGGGAAAAAAAAATTATATTTGAAACAAATGGAATCTGAAGGCAAGTGGGAGTAAAGATACATCCAAAGAAGGAGCTGTCAAGTCAAGATCAGTGCAAAGAGACATGTTGTTTATTCATTAATAAAGGAAATGCATATCAAGAAAATATAACAATTGTAAATAAATGTGCAATCCATGTTGGTGTATCCAATTTCATGGAAAAAAAACCAATAACACCACCACTTTGGAACAGATGAGCTTTGACACAATAATAGTAGGTGACTTAATACCCACTTTAGTCAATAGATATTTCATTTAAGGAAAAAAATTAACAAAGAAGTACTGGGGAGATGAGCCAGTAGTTAAGAGCACTTGCTGCACAATCATGATGTCTGAGTTTGGATCTCAGGACCCATGTAACCATATGGGTATGGTCTCATTGGTACCAGCTCTGCCAATGCTGTGCAGGACAGACACAGGAAGATCTCTGGAACGTCTTGGCTTACAGCTTAGCTGAAACAGTGTAAAATCTAGACTCAAGAAGAAACTTTAAATCAAAGACATAAGGTAGAAAGTAATAGACCAGGACACCCATTACACCATAGAACCAGGTGGCTCTCCACAAGCTGACAGCAAGGCCCCATTGTTGAAGACAGCACCCACACAACTCATTGAACATGGAGAAGTCAAGCTGGTAACTACATAGAACCTTCACCCTATGATCTAGTATTTGTGGTACAGGAAGGTATTCTGTAAGCTACCAAAAGAGAAACATAAACTCTAACCAAGCCACAAATCCTTTGATCTACAATGCTGCCCTACCTGCAAAAATATGCTAGAGTAATGGTGGCAAAGCTTGTGGGGGTAACCAACCAATGTTTGATTTGACTTGAGGTTCACTCCCCAAGATGGAACCCATACCTGACACTGCTTGGGTGACCAAGAACCAGATAGCGTAAAGACCTAGAATAAAACAAAATGCAATTGGTCTTTTAAAAAAAAAGTATTGATAAAATGATTCCTAATGATATTCTGCTATACTCATAAATCAATGCCATATTCAGCCATCATCAGAGAAGCTTCCTCCTGTAGGAGATGGGAAAAAATACAAAGACCTATAGCCAGATATTATGTAGAGAAAGACCTTGGACCATTCATCTCTAAATAGGATGTCTCCATCAAATCCCTACTACCACCTTGGAGCACAGGGAACCCTGAAGGAGGGGAGGTGGAAAGACTATAAGAGCCAGAGGGGATGGAGGACACCAGGAGAATAAGGCCCTCTAAATGAAACTGAGCAAAGCTCATATGAACTCATAAAGATGGAAGCAGCATGCATAGGGCTGACATGGGTCTGCACCAGGTCCTCTGCATATAAATTATGGCTTTCAATTTAATGTTTTTATGGGACTCCTGAGTATGTGAACAAAAGGGTCTCTGATTCTTGTGCCTTCTCTTGGGTTCTTTTCCTTCCATCAGTTTGCCTTGTCCAACTTCGATATGATGGTTGTCGTTTTATCTTACTATATTTTATCTGTTATATTTTGTTGTTATCTTAGAAACCTGTTCTTTTATAATGAGGAACAGAGAGGGAGTGGATCCCAATGAGAGGGGAGGTGGGTAGGAACTGGGAGGAGTAAAGGAAGGGAAACTATAATCAGGATACATTGTATGAGAAAAGAATCTATTGTCAATAAAAGAAAAGGGAGGGGAAAGAAGTAGATCCAAGGTTAGACACAAGAATAATGGTTGCGGGGCTGAGAATGGGGCCTGAACACTGGAATGAGAACAGAGAACAGTCTGGAAGATGAAACCGTTGTACAGTTTGCTTCTAGTTGAGGTTACACAGAAGTTCACTTGTTACAAGTCTACACACTTAATAACTGTTCATTTCATTGTGTATGAAGCATGCCTCAATTAAAAACCAATTGCTAATTACAATGCTAAGAAACAGATATATTCTTTATTTTGCATATTTTCTTTTAAAGAAGGAAATTATTTTACATAAGTTCAAGATGTCCTTACTCTTTCCAAGTCTCAATCATTTCTTCACATGTATATCGACAGCCACGCTCTTCATTTGACTTAGTCACTCTACCATTTTCTTCTACTTTTGTCTCCCTATTAGTATCATTCAAAGAAAGTATCAACGAACATAAAAACAACTACAATGATTTCATATATCAACTCATAATGGAATAAAACTATAAATTCATAGTAAATAAAGAATATCAGAAGGAAATAGAACATGAAAAAATATTAATCAGAAATTTAATGACCATCAATTGAAAAACTTTTTAATTCCAAAAATAAAGACAAAATTCTAAGTATGTTTAGAAAAAAGGAAATGTCTGTCACTAGAGTAAAATGCTAAAAATGGTAGGTTTCTATAATTTGATTTTAAGAACCAGTGTAAAATGTGTTTAAATATTCCCATATTTTATTTTTATAAGAACCTTAAAATATCAACATCTTCAATTACTACCATCTAATGTCCCCATAAAAAAAAACAGGAAGGATATGTGAAAATTACAGTACACACAACCACATACACACACACACACACACACACACACACACACACACAAGCACACACACACAGACACACACTGTGCTTGATAGTTCTACGTCAACTTGACACAAGCTAAAGTCATCAGAGAGGAGGGAATCTCAATTAAGAAAATGCCTCCAAAGGACTAGGTTGTAGGCAGACCTGTAGGGTATTTTTTTAAAAATTAATGTTTGATGGGGAGGGTCCAGCCCATTGTGAGTAGTGCCACCCTTGAGCTGATGGTCCTGGGTTCTATAAGAAAGGAGGCTGAGTAAGCCATGAAAAGCAAGCCAGTAAGCAGCACTCCTCCATGGCCTCTACATCAGCTCCTGCCTCCAGGTTCTTGCCCAGTTTGAGTTCCTGTCCTGACTTCCTTTGATTATGAACTGTGCTGTGGAAGTATATGACAAATAGACCCTTTTCTCTCCAGCTTGCTTTTGGTCATGGTGTTTCATTGCAGCAATAGAAACCCTAACTAGGACACATTCGCGCATACACACACACACACACACACACACACACACACACGTCTTTTAAAATGGGACAAATCAAATATATTGACTAACACATTTATAGAGTTTGAGTTACTGAGGAAAGAATAAGACAAGACACATTGTATCCTATGGATATGGTGATCCTAGAGCATAAAGAAGAATACATCATAGAGGAGACTGAGACCATCACAATAAACTTCCCAAAGAAGAAATCCCCTTTGACTACATTTCTTTTCAGTGTCATGATTATAAATTAATACAGTATATTATTGTGGACTTTAGAAAGGAATGAATTCTATCAATTGAAGGCTAAGAAAGTAATGGAGTAATATAATTACTGTATACATTGTGGGGATTTTTTAGAATTTCATATAAAAGTACTGTATCTAGAGGCTGGAGAGATGGCTCAGAGGTTAAAAGCACTGGCTGCTCCTTCAGAGGTCCTGAGTTCAGTTCCCAGCAACCACATGTTGACTCACAACCATCTATAATGAGATCTGGTGCCCTCTTCTGGTCTGCAGACATACATGCATGCAGAACACTGTATACACAATCAATCAATCAATCAATCAATCAATCAATCAATACATCCTTTTTTAAAAAAAATACTATATCTACGTCATTCTACCCCTTTCTCTCCTCATCTCTAATCCCCAGCCCCCATGACCTTCCCACTCCTTAAACTCATGGCCTCTTATTCATTAATTATAATTGTTACAT